>CAXKVY010001533.1:0-34137 GCA_964058915.1 Tetropium fuscum
GTGCAATTCTAACTACCAAATTTTTTTTGTATAAAACTTCAATATTTGTATTTGTTCTGATTCTCTGTTTGAGCATGTAGACAATGTAATGACCTAATGGTAAAGTTTCGAACTTCCATTGTTTTGTGTAAATTTATATAGCGATAACTATTAAAGGCAAATAATCATCTGTAAACAATTGTAGTATTCAGCGATTGAAATGTCGTGAACAGTCAATCATACCATAATCTAGACCAGTGTAGTGCAACGTGTGGGTCTAGGGGTCATTCCCAAGTCCGATAAAAGCAAAAAGCCAGTACACTACAGTCAACATTCAGCCAGTTGAACTGAGTTCTAAGGGTTTGCTAGCCAGAAGTTTTTTACTTGTAAAGGAGTCGCATATTAATGAAGGTTGAAACACACTGATCTAATCAATGAAAGTACACAAATCTTTTTTTCATTTTTCAGTCAAATGGCTTAAAAAACCGTCTCAGAATTTTCAGTTACAATTAGAGTATCTCCAAAAAATAGGTTGCAAAAGAATACTAAATTAGGTTTTGTATACTCATATACGAGATTTTTATTTACAAACCTGAGAGATCTGACAGAAATGTCAATAGAATCTAGTGGTTTTCCTAGTATTGTATAATAAGTTGCCTAATAACTGTATAAAATATATGCACAGCTTAATGTTAGGTAAGCTGTGGTGTATGTTCATTTGTTTTAATGAAGCCCCAGTATATATTATTTGAAACAAATTTTAATATTACAGGTTTATCAAGGGATTTATTACCAGAAATGGGGCCCCAACAAGTGAGAACCAAGCCTTCCTTGTTTTGGCGAAAGTACATTGGCTGAACAGGTTAGCCAAAAGTCTGCCTAAAGATATCCTCCATAGGAAGCCTTGGCCTCCTAGTCCGTTTATTTGTAGAGAAGCCTCAGAATACTTAGAGAAACTTTATGGTGCTCACTTATCTAGAGTTTATCGTCTCAGTTTGACACCAGAAAGAAAAAAACAGTTAGAACTTAAAATATTAGCAGAAACGTTGTTCAAAGGTATATTCATGAACATTACATGAATTGGAATGTTTAACTGTAATATATGATACTTGCAGATAAGAAAAAGAGCTATGCTGCCAGCGTCCCAGAATTATTTGTTTTTGATAGAGTACCTGAGACAAGTTTAGCACTAAAACAAAGCTACACGACAACACTGAATGGTGATAAAGAAGTAGTAAGTGTATCAATATATTACTAATTATACATTAAAATACTTTACAAATCAACTTTTAGTATTCAACAAATGTGATAAAATATGACAGGCATGGGTACAAACCTAGAGAACGCATTATTGTAATAAGCAAACAAAATTTACATGTTCTGGAATGCAAAGGATCCATAAAACAAAAGCATTGCCTACCTCTAAAGCGTCTTAGTTTTGTTGTTTCGCCCGAAAATGATAAAATGCTTGTGATACAGATTCCCGAAGATTTAATCAAGAAAGACAAGGTAAGGAGTAATTTTTTTTTTCTACACCCATACTTTAATTAATTTACTAGAATTATTATTTATTTAATTATTACAATTTATTTTAATTTTTTCATTAGGATATAAGTTTACAACCAATAGAAATGCAGAAATTCAAACCATTACTTAATAAATACCATTAAATGCTCAATGCATAATACACTATTTTATAATCCTTTCCTACTTACTAAACTTTCATATCATGTTTATAGGGAGATCTTATCCTAGAGGTACCACATTTGATTGAAGCGATGACAATGATCATGGATATCATCAAAAATCCAAAAGCATTAACAATCATTGACAAAAGCCAGTAAGTCTACTACTTAAGTAATCATTATGACATACGATATTATATCTAGACATCTTTATTATTTCTCGGGAAGTAAAACTATTTCAATTTCATTAACAATTTAAATGTACTTATTTATTTTGTAACTTAAGAGGATTAAACGCTAACACCAATTGTATTAATTTCTTTATAGTATTGAACACAATATGAAGGGCAAACAAGGGACAATAGACATTCAAATCGGAAATCCTGAGAGAATTCATAAAGACAAGAGTGGCCATCTACTAATAGTAAGTTTAATCTTACTGTATTTGTTATTATTTATTGCAACAGTACGATCACACAGTAATAAGGCATATTCATAGTATCACTGAAGTTTGATTTAAGAGGTAAGTATTCAGAAGTTAGGACATGAGCATATCTGGAATAGCTCTCATTTTAGAAGACATCACCGTGGAAATGGCAGTTTTGCATACATTTTGTTTTTTCATATATTTTGTTGTCAACTCTCAACGTCATCTTGTCACATTTCAACAGTGTGGTTTTGGTGACGCTGCAAATAACATACTTTGAAGTAATGGAGGCTCGATGAGAGGTTAAACTTTTATGTTTATAAGAGGGTGTCGAGTCGCCCCTGTTTTTCGTTTATTAGTAGGGTAGGGTATTAATCTATTTTAAATGATACACATCAAACTTAATGTATGAGATAGACACACCTGAAATTGTAGAATGTATTGCACGTTGACTGTATGGCTAATTTCTCGTGCTCTCCAAGGTCAAATCTCCCTCACGCCTCTTTAAGAGCACTACTATTAGGCTAATGTCCTCGTGCCATTTTCAACAGACAGTTGAGCTCGCATATAAAGGCCCGAAAAACAGTTTTTAGTTTAAATTTGTATTTAGACTCGCAGTAATATAGAGTTCTTGTATTTCGACTCGCAGTCATTTCAGATTTTTCTAGACTCATAGTTTTATACACACAGTTAAGCTATATATCATTAACAGCAATGGCAACAGCCATTCCTTGCATATATGTATCGTCATATATAGTTCACGTAATTAAATGTTAAGGTAACAACAAGTGCATTTTTCATCACGTTCCTATACGTGTTCGTTCAAGCGAATCATAGCAACATCGCGTCTATATACAACATAGGGTGGTCCTTCAAGTCAGGCATTCATCGCAATTTACATAAGGCTCAACATTTGGTCCTTAAGTTGAAAACACGTTAAATTATGATACTTTGGAAAAGTATCTCGCATTTTAACTTGTCATAACAGCTGCTTAACTTTCTTGCATCTATAAATCTATTTGTCTTGGCCGAGTTCAGCATACTGCTTACCTTTTAAATCAGTAATACTATCTTAACTGTGAATACTTACCTAAGAGTTAAACAAAGGTCATTTTTTTTACATAAAAAAAGTTTTGTGCTATTTAGGTATAAAACATTGTACATAAAATGTTTTGTTTTAGGTTGTATCCCCGTAAACACAATTCATCTATAAACCCTAGTAACAAGAGGTGTGCAGGGCATGCTGCCTATCATCCTAAAATGTTAATAAGAAAATTATGTGCCATTAATTCCTTTGTATTTTTATTAATGTACGTACTTATTTTATATGTGAAAAAGCTTTTAATGTTTACAATGTTTCATATGTTTAATAATTTGATGGGATATTTAAATAAATATATTTAAGATATAGTTTCATTACTTATTCCCATAATTTACATCAATTGTTATACCTACTTGTTTCTCAAAATATAGAATAAAGATGGATATGATGGAGATATATTTTTTTTCATGACCGCTCAACCCGTACTGATGTGAATTTGTAATGGTAAGTAGTTATTGGTATGATTCATATCTGTCCGAGATTCATTTAAAATGACAATATTTCCTGTCTTATTCATAATTGGCCATGATATAACAGGGAAATATACAGGGTATTTCACATTCGAAGGCCTATTAGACGTATCTGGAGAACCAACATTTTTTTCTTTTTGAAAATTTGATATTGGAAATAGGTGTCATAGTTCTACATTTTTAAAATGTTTTCAACTTCCTGTCAATGTTTATCCAAGGATATTATTTTAAATAGAACACCCCATATATTATTACGTTTTTGGATTTTGCATTCGAATCTGAGTAACTTTCATTAACCATGTCCTATACCTATTTACCGTTCTTGATATTAATTATTTTTTAACAAAACTGGTTTATCAGAAAATTAAAAATCACAATTGCATATTGATACGAAAAGTTCAAATTTTAACATATTTAAACAAAGGGTGGCAATTTGGGTTTTATGAAACACAACTACCGCACAGGGTGTCTAAAAAATATGTTACTAGCAACTACTTTTTATTTGTAACGCCCCATATATTATTAACGCAGTCAACAGATTTAACCTTATTTAGTTTAAAATGTCATTATAGGTGTTTCTTTATTGTAGTGTTTTAGGTTGTTCAAAGTTACTTTACTGATATTGAAATAATTAAAACCATTTAAGTATAGATAATTTCTTTTCAATTTTATTTGTAGAAATTTAAGTCACTTTTAAAAATCAATATCTCAGGAACTAGCAATCGTAAGTTAATAATGGGTATGATTGCTAAAATCAGAATATGATAATCTATTCAAATCTACAAAAAAAAATTGAGATGGCATTAATAAAAATGTACACAGAAACATAGAAGAGAAAATATGAAAATTATCCGGTAATGTTCCATTTAAAAATATAAAATTGTACTGTCTGAGTTATTTCCGGAAAACTCAACGGAATAAAATATACTTCCATTATTCCAAACTTGGCATGTACTGTATAATCGCATTAATAAAATGCATTGTGAAAGAGGTTTTGTTGTATTTATGGTTATTTTACTGCCTAAGATAGATAAGAATAAATACTTCAGTATATATGAGATATCGGGATATATGAGAATGAGAATAAATACTTCAGTATTTAATAAATATTATAATCATAAAATTAAAACATAATATAACATCAAGTAGTCGAACTAGACCCTGCTTTAGAATGATGACTTACAACAGCTTGCTGAGCCTTTGAAAGGGTCTTTTGACCATGAGATGCCCTAGCACGCATTTCTTCCTCTACGGCTTTATTTAACGTCTTGCTTACAATTTGTTTCAGTTTCTGCGTTTCTTCATGTTGTTTCTTTTTTGGTTGTATTGGACAATCTATAAATATATAACAATAATAAGAATCCATTAATTAGGGGATCATAATCTCAATTACTTGATCTTTTTGTAATGGCATTTCCTTTACGCTGACGTTTCTTATCTTGTACATTTTTTGGTAACTTCGTTTTGATTTTTAATTTTCCTTGGGCCATTGAATGTAATAGTACTTTAAATACACAGCACAGGCAACAATTTCAATATGAAAACAATGTTTGATGTTTGCTATTTTGCAGACCCCAGACCTCACTTTTATCCGCCTTGACCTTTTAACGTAAGAACCTAACCTCTTTCTTTTATGCCCGTTCACTCATAGAAAATATAATGGTAGTGTCTGCCATAGAAAAAGGATATATAATCTGTTTTCTGTGGTGTCTGCTGCATGCGCACTTAACACGTTTACATTTTACACTTTACACCCGCGCCATATAAATCGCCGTGGACCGTTGCAGGTGACTATTCTTTCATTTAAAATAAGAAAGTTCAGTTTTATCAGACACATATTCATTTTATATGTCACTGGTTTTATAATTTTATAATAAAAAATCGCAACTGCGCAAGAACAGCAAGTTGAGTTGCTGCGCGTGCGGAAAAGCGCCCATCCCTTACTCCCGTAAATTTTATAGTGTAGTAGACTCGTTAAAATGCAGCCGCTAACACCATTTTTACCACTGCTGTAATTACTTTCAAAAAAGAAAGGTGTACTGGGTACTATCAGCTTTTGCGTTCCTCCCTTTTTTTAAATTTAATTACATACCTTTAAATACGTGTTCGTCGCATGTCTGCGGAGGAAGACCAGTTTTGTCCAAAACACCATAGTCGCACACCATCCAGTCCAAACACCATAGTCGACCCGAGATACGGCTTATAGGACTGTACTGTTATAGAACAGAGAACAATGGTCCCATGGCCGGGCAACCACTAGGCAGTGAAGTAGCACTATTGTGCAGGTCCACATGAGACAACCTATACTAACGTTTATAAGCCTCGTGCGAATACTACACCTCCCATGTTTTATAGGAAAAACAAAAATACTTTTTTCCACAATCGCCTCAATAGTAGGCTCTTGCGCTCTCAATTCTCAACGCAAAGTACGCCATTTCCGATGATGACATAATTGTCGCTTTAAAGCGGCAATAGTGTCAATTCCCGCTCGCTTCTTTATTATAAATTCCTTAGCAGGCGCTTGGCAGTCAAAAATGACACATGAGAAATGTAGCTAACAAAAAAAACCTCCATTGCCGCTTTTGAAAGAATACCGCGCTCCGCTCGCGTCGCGCGGTAAATTTCTTTCGCAAGCGGCAATGCAGTACTTTGCGCTCTTAACACACAAATAACTATTTTCACGTTAAAACCCATTTTTCACATTAACAAACATAATATGTGTGATTTAATGATTATTATTTGTTAACTTTTCATAAAAACTCAAAAGATACGCATTGTTGTCACCGCGAATTTTATTGTTTAAAACACGTCCGAGCATTGGAGTAAAAGGCGGTAAAAGTATAAATAAAAGTAGAATAGAATCCCATAAGTGTCTAGCTTGAATTTATATATCTTCTATTTGCGTAAAGTGGTACTTTCTAAGGGTGTAAAGTGCTAACAGAACCACATTTTTTACAACATCCTTACCCACAAAAACCCACCGACTAAGCAACCGATAGGCAAAATAAAAAAAATGCTGGATTGATGATGAGATGCCTATTTGTCAGCCAACCAAATATATGCAGGGTTCATTATAGGTTCCTATAAGCAAGGAGGATGGATCATACTTTCGAAATAAAACTACATGGTATTTAAAATTAATTATATTTTCTAAGCAAAAATTAATAGGTTTACAATAATAAAAACCCCATATACACAAAGAAACCTGGTAGTAGTAGTAATATTTTCTGCAATAGTTCTTTAAAGATATTTTTGTTTAGAGATAAAGGGAAATATTTGAAACAAATACAATATTATTTGGTTAAATTTTGTAAATTCAGATATTCGCAAAAAAAAAGGATACAAGCATGGGAATCTGTAGATATTCTCTTTAGCCTTTTACAAATTTTATGTTCCTGAAAAAAAACACGTTTTTTTCTTACTTTTTGGCAATTTTTTGGAGAACAACATTTCACAAAAGAACTACAAATCAAAAATTTTATCATCTACATTTGAAATTTTTGTCATTTCAGTTTAGAATGTTAACCAGATGGCTAAATAGAATAGTCTAAAAATATTTGGCTTGTAAGTTTATGAAAAAAAATTATTAATATAATGTTTTATCGAATTATATTTTTTTCTAGTCTATTTATAGACAAAAACCAGGCCAGGTTTATTTTATGTACAGAATATGAATACAGTCAAAATTTTATATAAAAATTGTAATCATTATTATCGAGAACCAGGTCCAAATATGGGGTTTTATAAAATACAAAAAGTTGGGCTTTCACGATAAGCTTAATCTGCAAATGAATTCAAGTTTATGTTAATCCTGGTTCATTCTAAATATGACTTGATGATTTGGTTAATTTGAGATCTAATAGTTGATAATTTAATCTACTAAATTTTATGCTGTTGCAACTTATAGTAGGTATCTATGAAAATTGACTAGGTTATTTTTTTAAATTTATAAAATAATTCAGGTAAACTCACAACCTCTTTACAAATTAGCTCTTTTATAAATTAGCAGCAATATAATATGACTTAAAGTAAATTATTATTATGATAAAGCACAGTCAACACAACTTAAAGGTTTTCAACCTGAAACGGAATTTTTTACATTTCTTTTAGTGTAGTCGATGTAATAAAAGTAATTTACTTAAAACACTCTGGTATGATGTCCAACGATTGAGATAAAGCGGGTCCAATCACTATCAACCAGCTACACTGAAAGAAATTGAAGGAAATGCGCTTTAGGTTGGAAACCTTTATATCGTGTTAACTATACAATGGTACAACTAACAATAAACAACAATATTGCTTTTGATCATTTTAAACATAACATATTCTTATAAGAGAGTTTAATTGTTTAGAAAGGCGATGTCCTAATAATTATATATATATATATATATATAGGTTTTGCCACAAAATTATGGTGTTTCGTAAAATTGACATTTGAAATATCGGGGAATATCGGAAGAGTTAAGGCCACCTCACTAGAGAAGTACTATAATATATGTATCTTACTATGCACTTAGAAGTGCAAGATTTATGTTGCAGGATAGCCCAGTCAATAGCAACATAAAAAGTGATAGCTTCCAACAGTCCACGAAGAGATAATTTTTGGCATGAAATGTACAATTTTCAGAGATCAACAATCAAGTAATTATTGACACAACCAGGTGGGTTTCATTGCTGCATCCAAATAGATGCTCTGTCTGTTTAACTAAGGAAAAAAGTCTTTTGCTAGTCTTGCATTTGAATACATTGCAATTTATTCTATACAGACCTACAATAATGACACAATAGATACAGGAATAATTGTAAAAAAAGTTTACATATTTCATATTATATGGTTCTGTTAAATACTCACTTGTCTTATTAATAATAGTATAGAATCTGTATAACATAGTTTCCATCACCTGCTTATGTTGATACTGATAAAACGCAAAGCATATTTTCACAGAATAGATCTGTATATAAAGAAATATATGGCAAGAAAATAAGTCAATCATACCATAGATATTTATATACCGTAAAGATTTATATGTAAAATAATGATCAAAATCAACTTTGGAATATATTGTTTATATACCATAAGCATGATGAAATCAGTATATACAGGGCAGCTAAGAAATTAATCATGCAAAGAGGTTAGTTTAGGCAAAAGGTATTTCTTAGCAATAATCGATTAGGATAACTTAAGATGGAATGACAACAAAACAAGTAATAAGTCAATCATACTATAGATATTTATATACCGTAAAGATTTATATGTAAAATAATGATCAAAATTTTAAGGTATTTTAAAAAAAAGGTATTTCTCAGCAATAATCGATTAGGATAACTTAAGATGGAATGACAACAAAACAAGTAAAACAACACCTGCTGAGAGTGGATGATTTATATAACACTAGTTGCCTATGATTGGGTATAAATCACACCAAAGATGATACTAGCCAAAACCCTCGAAAGGTCAACCCTCATAATTTTCACGCCATAATTTCCAAAAGTTATTATCTACCTCTTATTATAGGAAACATAGCCAGGGAGAAAAACAGAAATTACACCACCTGTTCTGTCACTATATATTGTTATTTTTACTTTCTCTTGTTCAGTTTCCAGCCTTAAAAAACTGTTAAATAGATCAATGTTAATTTTATTTCCTAATGATATAAGCCTAGTCAGTGGTGATTCTAATCCATAATTGTATCGATATGGGACTGCAAAGGTTTGATTGTTAAGAGTAACTCTAGACGGAACATGGAAGACAATTTGATATAACAAATCAGAGCAATTTATGCGTCCGCTTATGATTTTATCCGATAATTTTATATATGCATGGTCTCTAACTATACTAAGCTTCGGTAAATGAGTTATTACCCCAATATCATCAATTGAGTATTCTCTAAGATGCAAATTTAATTTATTGGCTAAAAACCGAAGCAATTTATTTATTATATTAATTTTATAACTGTTCCAAATGATATATATGATATTCATATGTAAGAGCCCCAAACACAAGCATATTCTACAACAGATTGTATTAGAAAATTCTACAAAATTTTTAATGAATCTATTAGTCGGAGAGCACATGGTCGCTCTCTGCATTCTAATTGGTTATCAATCACGTGATCTTGCACAGCTATGCCGGCTGTACAACACATTTCATCAGAAAATTTTCAAGTAGTAATCATTTAGTATTCAAGTACTCATTTATGTTGGCCATTCATTTTAAACAAAAGGTAGAACTGGCAATGACAAGAGTCAAGAAAATGTTTGATTATGACTTTGGGTCCTGCATTGCATCTGCCCATGGTGGTAAAACTGACGTCATTAGCATAAACATTAGGATATTCAACAATTGATCTCCATTCGAAATTTAAATTAAAAAAACACTTTCATTCCAAAGACTTGGTATTGGGCATTTTTTCAAGAAACAGCTTTGACCTCAAATACAAAACGGTGTTTGACCATGAACACTATAAAATGCTTGATTTTCTCAACAATAATACCCTTAAAAATGGGGTACAAAAGCCTTCTGAATGTAGATGAAAGTAGACTAAATTCAATAATGTCAGACACGATTATACTTCTGGATAGACCTAAATGTTAATCGTGAGGCATCCGAAGACAAACCAGATGAATAAACCGAGTCAGTATACCTATTATTATTATTATAATTATAATAGGTGTAAAACTTTTGTTTTGAATATACATTTTATGCTGGAGTTTCCCTTTTTATTACAGTGAAAGTTATTTCAAAAATAAATAAATTATAATTGTAATGCTGTTTTTCTTTTGTCGCTTCTAAATTTTCTGATCCTATTAAATTTAAAAATAAAAAAATAAATTGTATTTATTATTATTGTCCTGTGTTTACCGTTTTTCAGATTCCTGTGGATAAACGTCCAACCTAACAAAAGTTTTGGGCAACTATGCGACTTGCAAAGTATATGTATTGTTTCATATTGCTTAAAGCGTTGATTGAATAACTAATGCCACAATTTCATTCCTTTTGAAAAATATTTACACATTTCAGCTTAGCAGGGCAGTATAGTTCTATATTCCAAATTGGAGGAAAATAAGCACGTAAATTCATTGTTTTGATGGCTTTGATCTCAACAAAAATTTGTTCCATGTTGGTCTCCTCCACAGTAACAAGCTTGAAAAAATATTGATTGGAAAAATATTACATCATGCCATATTATTTATCCCAACCATTTTCTGAAACACCCTGTATATACAATTTATCTATTTAAAGTCATCTGTTGTATAAAAATATGGTGTAATAATTTACATTATTTATAACAAACTAATTATGTGAAAGAGCAGATATAAATAGCAATAACTAGACATACATAGATATTTATTCAAGTGCCCCTGAGGTATAATCTTCACGATTATAACCAAGGCAGTAAAGGTCATGGTGGTGAGCAATTGTCATTGCTCATAAACATACCAGAAAAACGGTAACATTTGCATTTTTATGGCCTTATGAAAACATTCTATACCTTGCTAATGAGTCGTGCTCCTGTAGGAGCAACGAATAAAAAGTATCGTATGGAGGTAGTCTGAAAAATGTCCAACCTCAATATGAAGATGGCAACACTCATAAACAAAGGCTAGGGAAGTTATTTGCACATGTTTTGAAAGGTAATCATCAAAATTTGAGCCATTTTCGATGTGCAGTTGTTTGACAATTATTTGAGGGAGTTGATGTGTGTTTTTGTAAAAATGGAAAAATTCGAGTATCGAGCTCTCATTAAATATTTGTTTTTGAAAGGCAATACGCCTAGGCAAATCAAAGACGAGTTGGATGCTGTGTACGGGGCAGCTGAATCTAAATGTGGCCGTACCAGCTTGGGAGATGATGAATGTTCAGGATATCCTAAGCTGCAACCACTGACGATAGCATCGCACAATTTCACCAAATGGTGCTAGACAACCGTCCAATTACTAATTCGTCCAAAATGGCTCAAATTTCGGTGAGTACCTTTCAAAACATGTGGAAACAAATTCCCAAGCCTTTGTTCACAAGTGCTGCCATCTTCATGTTGAGGTCGGAAACTTTTCATACTACCGTGGTATGGCTCATAACATAGATCTCTGGAATGTGCCATATTGTTCCTTGTATGCCTAGTCAATATATTCATATATAATTAGGAGAAAAAAAAATTGCGGATTGAAAATATTGAATCTACATATTGTAGAAAAACTAGCAATACCTGTTACCTATTTATTATTTATATACAATGAAGCTTTTGTTTTTGAAAGCCACACTTTCTTGTATTAACAGTGCCACGATAGATATTGCTAATTTAACATAATGTTTCAGTGGAAGATTTATAGAAGCTTAACATATCTAAGAATAAGCTTTAAAAGCACTAAATCGTTAGGGGAAGCAAATATTTCGCGAAAGTACTTAGAAAAACTTAAAATTAAAGTTAAATATGAATAGCAATAATATCACCACTTGTATTATAAAAATTATGTTCCGCACCTACATTTACTAAGAATGATTGCAGATCAAAGTCAATTGTGACAAAAATATTAAGAGTTCAAATATAAACCATTCCTATAAGTAACAAAAAAAATACAAACTAAACAGGGATAATAATCATCAGTGATATTTCTAAATCCGAGAATTAAGTCTTTAAAGACTTTAAAAATACTATCATATTTTTTAAAATAATGTAATATGCACTCACACAGATTGATTAAAAAATGGGCGACAATTTTCAAACTTGTAAAAGGATAAATAATGTATCAATTTATAGAACTTAGAAACTACTTATGGTTGATGTTTCATGTACCGGGTAAGTCTCTTAAGATTGACACCCCCCTTATCTCACTTATCCTTTGCCGATTTAACTCATTCAAAAAAGGAGTAGACACGGTTTTTGATGAATTTTTATAATCTGAGAACAGATATTAAAAATCTCGTAAAATATACAGGGTGGAAAATAAAACATGATTTTTTAAATGGAATACCTCGTATATTTTTAGACCAAAATAATGTCCTTAATTTTCTGTATCCAAAAATGTGTAATTGTTATATAATCACTCCACCTGTTCGTGAGGTATTACTAAAAATTTATCACATTACGGGTGTCAATTATAAAATAAGAACATCAAGATACCCCTGGAAACAATGCATATTTGCATTGTTTATTTGTTGACAGATGTCATCCAGTTTTTTGTGAGATAGTAGTTCACTCTCTTAGATATTAGCGTAAAAAATACGTAGTGTTGCACATTACTGGGCAGCGGAAAATTCACATATTGTAAAAAAAATAAAAAAACAAGGATACCAAACTGTAAACGTGTGGTGTGGCACCCACAAGAATGCTATTGTAGGTCCTGTATTTATAAATGGGCCCTTAAATGCACAACGTTATGTGGATATTCTTCAACATCCAGTTGAAAATTATTTAGATAATATTAATTTACTGGACAACAGATCTGTTATTTGGCAGCAGGATGGAGCACCACCACACTCTGTAAGGAACGTCACCGAATACCTAAACCGAAAATATCGTATTTGGATAGGAAGGTACGATGTTATACATTGGCCCGCTAAAAGTCCGGACATAACACCTATGGATTTTTTTCTCTGGGGTACGATAAAACAAGATATATACGAAACTGGGGTTTTTAATAATATGAATGAGTTAAAAGCATACATACTTGTAAAAATTGAGGAATTAAACCAAAATGGTGATATATTTCAAAGGGTGAGAAGCAATTTTATAAAGCGATGCCAAATGTGTATTCAGAATGGTGGTGGTTACGTGGGAAATATTTAATTACGTTACGTGTAAATAAAAAAATTGTGTTACTCTATTGTGTTACTGTATTAATATTGACTTTTATTTGTTTTTATTAGGCTTATGTTGTTTATCGTTATTACTTGTTCCTGTTATTGTCACCTATATATTATTTATTTATTATCTCAATAAATGGCATTGTTTCCAGAGGTATCTTGATATGTTTTTTGTTTTATAATTGACACCCGTAATGTGATAAGTTTTTCGTAATATCTCACGAACAGGTGGGGTGATTATATAACAATTAGATATTTTTTTATTCAGAAAATTAAGGACATCATCAAAAACCGCGGCCACTCCTTTTTTGAATGAGTTAAATCGGCAAAGGATGAGTGAGATAAGGGGGGTGTCAATCTTAAGAGACTTACCCTGTACCTATTTCCGTTCACGTAAGACTTCATAGGATAAAACATAGAAGTTATAGTAGATATCCCACGAAAATATTGTTTACCATATAGAGATAGCCGTGTTTAGAGAAAAGTGGCAATGCAGGTAGCGGTAAACTACTTTTTTGTCAGTGTACCGAATCGACGCAAACAAAGTAGTTTCGCGCCGGCTTTTATTTATTTAAAGTTTAAAGTGTAGTGAAAAATTAATTGTTCAGTGTTAACTTGGCGATTAGTGCTTTTTAAATCGCTTGAAATACATGTTGGGATATAAAATATGAACGTGACCTACAAAAATCGGCAAATATGGCTTGGTAAAAGGTAAACAACACTGATCCTCAGGCCTCTAGTATTTAGGCTGCATTGTATATTATATGCAGAAGCAACTATGATTTAAACTTTAACAATATACAAAATAAACTAGGTATTACTGTATTCAAATTCCCAAAAAATTATCGTAACTGTATAAAATGACAATAATTATAATTCTTTACATACTCAGGAATGGATATATGTTTGAACTTGATATTCTGCAATATTCTTTACCGATATGACAACAATAGACATTTACAAGATTATATTAATTTTTTTTTGTATAAAAGCACACCATATAAATACAATTTAAAATGTACCATTCTTTAAAAATCTAATATACACTTACATATTATATTTACATTTTGGTATTGACAGGCAATGGTACAAAATTAAAATTGTTTATTTATTCTGCAACAGATTTGTGTTACATAATTTATACACATTTCTCATTAATACTTTACACATTGCACTTTTGTTTCATTAGGTAATCACGGCGACAAAATCTGTTACAGTTAACAATTAACAGCTCCTAAATAAATACAGATTCCTTAAGATGACGAAACTGTAAAATAAGTACAATAACATTTGTAATATCCTTACAGAATTAAATACAAACGAGATGTATGTAAATCTGTATTAATTTCGATGCTGCTCATACTTGTAGGTTTAAGGAATGTTAACTCTTTTTTATAATGAAAATCAAAGGATCAGTCTGTGTTTTAAATATAATCTTAATGTCACAAATGTGCACAAAGCTAATATATATCAAACTATTATAGGCACTGATAATTTTCTTCACATCATTTACCATTATAAATAAAATATTAAATACTGCATTCTTATAAGCGAGCATACAATTTCTACCGTTGAGCTAATAATATCTACTATCTGATAAATGCTTTATCGGGCACTCATGAAATTACAACCTCTTTTAAGAGTTTTAAGTAACTATGATTGTGAACACAAGGTATTTTTATTTTTCACAGGATCACTCTGGTAAACCTTGTGTGTGGAACAAAGTGTCACAACGCCGAGTATATCATTTCAAAATTAGAAAATTAAATATTATAACATGTAGACTAAAGCAAGTATTTTATACTATAGAAGTTTATTTTTTAGCTATATAAAGAATAGCTATATTTGCCTGAAAACATTTCCAAAATGCTAACTCTCTTAGATGTAAAAAGATAATTTTGCCTAAACTTTCTTAATAAATTATATACGTATATAAAATATAAGTTCTGGTTGCTTTTAAGTCTACATATTATCAGTTACATGATGTATTTTATGAAAGCAACATATTTTTAATAGCTCTCATTATATTTTTACTTTATATCTTGGGATTATATGTATTAAATATTTAAAGCGAAAATCAATACATTTTTAACGTTTTACTTATTATACTCAGTCAATAGAGACTAAAAAAAATGGCTTACCTGGAAAAAATAGGAGGGTTTACTTTTATAAGCTAAATTTATGTTTTTTGGATCGCTAATTCTGAATTTTTTCACTTTCTACCAAAAAATCTCACCGGAAATGCCTCTATTTTGAAAAAAATGGCGCCAAAAATGATTTTTTTTTTCAAAATAACTCAATTTTTGTCAATTTTTATAGGAAAATGGCTTGAAATATACAAAAAAATAAACAAAAAAGGTTTCTAAACGCTTTTTTGACAGATAAAACTTAAATACACTCTGGGACGCAGCGTGGCAGGTTTTGCAGTCATTGAACGTTTTCTGTTCCGATTTCTTTGAACTTCGACCGATTGACGTGAATTTTAGTGAGTAGGTCAGGGATGGCTCAATGAGCAACAGTGACAGCACCGCTGTTTATTTTTACCCTGAGGGTGGATGCCACCCCTTCTCGGGAGTAGAAATTTTTCACTCAAAATCACGGCGGAAATGGATAGAGTGATAAATTCTATGTAAAAAATAATCTATATTGTTTTTTCGATATATTGATATTTTTTAGTTATTAGGTATTCGCGATTGAAAACGTTAAAAATGCATGATTCTGGACGGTTTTTCGCGAATACCTCGAAAACTTCGCGTTCTCTCAAAAAAGCTGTAATGACCAAAAATGAAGATGGTAAGATTGTTTTTTTTATGAATGCGTTAGGTCCAAAATAAAGGGAGTTATGGCTCGTTGAGGAAGACTTTTTTTGCAACAACTTTGGTTGAAGTCTCGAGTATTCGAAGTTCGAAGTCGAAGAGTATTCAACGTTAAATAACAAAAAACTGATGTAGTTTTCGAGAAAAATTTATAGAACATTTTGCCATGTTTAAAGGTTGCCATGTTTAAATGAAAATTAAATTTTGGGATTGAATGTTTGTAATCCCGGGATTACCGGGACTGAAATATGCACGGTATCCCGGGATTTGGGATTGGGTGCCCTAATATATTATTGATGGATTAAAATTAATGTTCATAGAAGGCATGTTAATTTTCTATATAAAAATATGTTGCACATTTCTTTCATTCTAGGTATAGTTTAAGTGTTTAATAAATCCAGTATTTGTGGAAGCATTTAAATTTTGTTCTTATCTATAAATATATAGCGTCGAGCTTCTAAACTAGCTAAATTTAATTATACTTATACTGATATGATGCAAGACATGAGATTCTTTTTGACTAGATAATGCAATAACAATATCACA
This sequence comes from Tetropium fuscum, assembly GCA_964058915.1. Classification (NCBI taxonomy): domain Eukaryota; kingdom Metazoa; phylum Arthropoda; class Insecta; order Coleoptera; family Cerambycidae; genus Tetropium; species Tetropium fuscum. The sequence continues at coordinate 16,831 of CAXKVY010001533.1, forward strand.
ATATAAAAATAATAAAAATTAATAGTATAAAGAACTACATCTGAATTACACACTAATTAAATGAACATAATAAATAATGTGAAACGAATAATTGATTTACTTAAAGCGAACATATACTTAAAGCGAAGTAAATTCCAGTGACAGCAAAATATATCAAAGAATAATGACCATAATATGATTATTGTTAAATTAATCAGTCAAATTATCAGTATTGCCAATTTCATTGATGCAATACTGTCATAAGCTTCACATATAGCTAAAATAGAGTAAAATAATTTAAAAATCACAAATAAATTATTTATCTCTGTCCATAAAAGTTTTGCTCCATTTTATAAACTACTGATTGCTTGGTTGTACGATAGCAATGCATTGATGAAATTGCAATACTGCCGTAAACTTGTTGACATCTGACTACAACAGCAAAATAAGTCAACAAGTCATAAATAAATTGATAACTTGTGATGTCAGTCTATAAAAATTTTGCTCCATTTTACTAACTACTGATTACGAGGCTGTACAATAGTATTGTTATTTAAACGCATGGGTGTCTCACTATTCGAGTTTTCATCTGGAACTTGCTCGTTATGATTGCTTGGGTCAAATCCGGGATTCAGTATTATATTAGGAACTAATTCTATTATTTCTTGCTCTTCTGATACTAAAATTATTCAAATTATTAGGAACTTTCCAAAAGAATAAAAAAAATATACTAAGTTTAATAACGCACATCGCTCATAAGTTTTAACTCGACTTACCTCCTGGAACACGACACTCTTGATATAACAAAAAGCATGTCCCTAGTCCCAATAAGACTAAGGTTCCCATTACTATTCCCACAGCAACCGCCCACATTCTTGTATCAAATTTATCAGCCCCCTTTAAGAAATGACGAGCCAATTCTAAAAAAATATATTATTTACAATATTTACATATTATTTACAATAATACTGAAATAATACGGTGATTGAACTTATTACGTCTCATAGAACACCGTACTTATTAAGAGAAATGATGCTTACCAAAAAAAAAATCACTGTCACTGTTATCGATTCTCCTCAACGAATTGTGTAAAATCTCAAGTGACTTGGGAAAAAAATGTTATAGAAGAAGCCATCCAGGTATGATACAAATTTGTCCAGATAATAAAAAAAAATTGGCAAGTCGGCAGGCGATTATTTTATTGATATATAAAGTTGAACTAACTAGTTCACCGCTACAAAAAGTAATTTTACTCACTCTTTATGTTATTATTAACTATTAACACATTGACAAGTGAAGCAACGATAAACATAATCTAGTATGCAGTGTTTTCTTGTGGAAAATGGACCTGCAGATGGATAGAAAATCCTTCAGCATGTTGTTTGATTTATTCACACGTACTCACGAGCTACAAAGTTTGCACTTCGGCGTGCAAATTTCATATTGCAAGGCGGCTATGGTATGAAAAATGTATGAAAAAATATAGTTAGTGGCGCACTTCAGTTTTTAAGGAGTTTCTTCAGCCAAACAAGAATTAAGAAAATGATATGAAATTTTGTAGGATAGTTCGTTCATGTATTATACACCTACCCACCAATTTTTTTAAATCTTATGTCGTATGTCGATTGGGAGAAAATGATAGCAAAGTAGTCTTTATATATATGGAGTTAGCTTACTGAGAAAATTGAGTTTATTCCACAAAAGGCAAAGAAATAGACATATTGATTAAAATTGTTTCAGCTATAGATCAAATCCTTACGAACAATTAGGGAAAAAAATCAGTCATATACTACGAATTTTCGATGTAATAGACGCGGTAACACTGTATAGCTTAGCCAAACTTAACTTAACCCCCAAATCTGCAGATAAATAGAGAGTAGATAGAGAAGAGAGCAGACAAAGAAGAACAAAACTTCAAGGTCACAGCTAAGATGATTTTGGTCAAGCATTACACGTAGCACGTATCCTTGAGCTTGTAGTCTTCCCGAGTTGTTAGTTTTGAAAAATTTGAATTTTCTGGCTTCGATAATTCTTCGCTTGAACTCAGTTGCTCCTATTCTTCGTCACTGTCATCACTTTTTGTTAAAATGTCTTCTAGTTCTTTATCGGTTAAATACTTTTTCCACATAATTATCTTAAAAATTTAAATTGCAACAGAAAACCGGGCAAATATACTCAACAGGTGTGCGTTTACATACGCTGCCGCTTGATGGCTAGCCTACACTTGTTTGCCGTTGGTGTTGGAACAGCTAACCCATTGGCGAGTAAACACGTCTTAAACGGTTAAAGGGTTAAACCTTTCTCTATTATTGACTATACATTATACTTTCAATAATAATAATTATGTATTTACATATAATACGTAATCAAAATATGAGTTTTACATTACCTTGCTCCGTATATATATCCAAAGTAGTTCCATAAACTTCTGTTATTACTCCCTTGCCCAGCTGATTGGTCGCCCAAATTCTAAACTGGTAAGTTGTGTTTGGTAGTAATTTGTAGACTTCAATTTGACGCTGCAATATCAAAAACAGATTTCATGGAGTTATAAGCATCATAATAATTGTACACCCATGCAGCTGCGACAAATCAAAAATAATTATATTAACATCAACATAAAAATATCCACAATTTGTAGAATTAAGTCTACATCCCATTTAAATATTTTACTGTTTTATTTACCTTCATTTGGCATTTGATATTTTCCATCAGCCAGCTGTACATATACAGGGTGTTTCTAAATTGTTGTGCAAGATTTTAAGAGGTGAATTTTCAGCAAAAATAAAGGGGGTTTACATATAAAACAATCTTTATTAGCCCCGCCAAACTGGTACAAGTAGATTTGGAAAACTGTGAGCTGGTTCTGGGATTATTTACAACTTCAGGCTCCAAGCTTTCCAAGGAACTATCATTAATATCAACTGGCATCCCATTATATTGAATAGTCCACCTTGTCTGCAAATTTCATTCTTCTAAATTCGCCCACAGTGAAGAAAATAAATAAAAACATTTCTTTTACCCCAAATTTAGAGGGCTTGGAAGATCCCCTTAATTATTGCTGAAAATTCGCTTCTTAAAATCTTTCGCATGAATTTAGAAACACCCTGTATACTTATTGTTAAATAAAACCTTAAAACAAAAAAGAAACTGAACAAAAAGCAGGACTAGCAACACCAGTTCACATGAAACTTACGGAGTTGGGAGTGATGTGATTAGGCGAAATCGGTATCCAACTGCTGTTTGTGTAGGCTAAACGGTATTGAGCAGTATAATTTATAATAGGATAACCTCCATCATTGCCTTTGTATTCCCATGAAAGTAGTGCTAATATGGTACTTGGTCTAACAACAACATTTACCAATGGGGGCGGAGGAGCTAGAAAACTATGTTCAATATTGTGCCCCCTCAAAGTGTTACTATATTTACTATACCTAAACACAAATTGGTAAGTACAAAATCATTTTCAATCTACTCTCAATCTCAACTTATGCAACTGATTTATATCAGAATGTTACATCACATCAAAAATTTGAATACTCAATTCTTAAATGCCATATTACTACTAGTATGGATATACTACTGTATTATTGCACTGCATTATTTTATTATAGCATTTTTTGCCAATATGTTTTGGTGAATTTTCCTCCAGTGCCAGTTGGGAATATGGCTGATATATCTAGATTTTCTCTATTTCTTGTGTCCTGTATATGAACATCATTATTTCGAAGGAATTGAGTTTCATGTTCTTTAATGAATATTACTAGTAAATGTAGAGACCAGGTAAGGTAAATATTTTTAAATTTTTTAAAATTGGTTTAAATTAACACTTCTCACTCACTGTTCTTAAAAGTTTTTTTGAGATTGAAATGCTGTTGAAATGCAAGAATTCCCCCAGAAGATAAATCCGTATTGTAATCGAGATTGTATTAATACATAATATAGAGTTTTTAGAGTGTCCTTTCCAACAGTGCTTATCAGATTTCTTATTACGTAGCAGATAGTGCCTAATTCTGAACAAACTACATTTATATGTGTTTCACATGTAAGTTTCTGATCTAGGGCCACACTTAAGAACTTAATTGTTGTTGTATTAGGTATGGATTTATTTAAGATATTTAGGTATAGATTGTAATCAGTTCGAACATTTTTTGGTAAAAACTGCATGTACCTACATAATGTGTTTTATTTATATTTAAATTCAACCCATTCTTGCTACAATAATACCACATTTCTGGTGACACGCTATATTACTGTTACTGACAACTTGTTCAGCGTTATTGGGAGTCGTTAGCATATATGTTGTCACCTGCATAAAGAAGAAGTTGGTTTGAAGCAATACATGTTTTTGGTATATCATTATTAAAAAGCATAAAAAACAAAGGTCCCAGAATTGAACCCAGAGGTACTCCCAGAATATTTGTTATTCAAAACATTTTAAATACCTATGTAGGAAAATACATTCTGATAATAACAGTAAAAACTAATGCAGACTTATGCGTTAGCCCTCTACCTTGTTTGCCTTGTACGAATTCCTTCACCCTACTTAAAATTGCTACACCTTTTAAGCAAGCTGTGTTTTAAGCATAATTAACAATAACCTACACTTTCACAAAACATGTATGTTAAAAATTAGAATTAGAAGCTAATCAACAATTAAGAAAACTGTTAAAATTTAAAGTGTTAAAATTTAAAAAGTGTTAAAATTTAAAACTATTGACCCTTTCGAAATTTGGATTGCTTGCATAACATTCTTATTTTTTCTTTTTTATCCCTATTTATTGTGTTTGCCCATGTGCATACGAAGTGCATTCTTGTTACTAAATAAAATCATACTATACTTTCAGTCAATGTTTTTTGATGATCCTTACAACCAAGGAGCTGAATGGTTGCCCGAACAGCTCCACTAACGTTTAACAATCATAATTATTATTATATCCATTAGATATATTCTGCAACGGTAGGTAATCATAGCCTTTCAAATTTACAAAGCAGATTCTCTTGTTAATTTACTTGGATGACAAGTGTACCTTTTAATATAAAATTATTATTTTCAAGAAGGTACTTACTTCTGACTGTTAAATTAAATCTTGCTTTAACATCTGAGTTGACAACATTTTCTCTACTACATGCATATATGCCAGAGTCGTTTCGATCAGCTTCTGTAATAAATAATGACCCATTTTCTAAAATCTTCATGTGATAAGATTGTTGACTTTCTTGACCCTCTCTTATCCACATTATATCCCTCGTACGATGAATCGGGCATTGTATTGTCAAATTGCGTCCTAGATCTACAGCTAGTTTTTTTATATTAGATCCTGCAAATTAATTTGCCTTTAAAAATATTTATCTTTCAGCAGATTTATATGCATTTGTATTTATAGTACAATAATAATTTTGAATGTAAAAATTTTGATGAACCTAGTGTATTATACTAGTCATATTATGATTAGATAGAATAAATAATTTACCTTTAGTAGCTACAAAAAGCAAGAAGAAGTACACAACACGACTCCGGAATTTACACATTCTTCCATGATATTTATGCACTACTTTACACAAAAACATTCATTGTTTAAACGTCAAAGCTGACAAATATCAACATTTGTATTTGTAAAACAACACCCTCACTCACCACAAATTATTGATCGCCAATAATAGAAAGTAAAATACCCTAAATTTAAAAAAAGCCAGTTTATATTTCACTATTTGTATATTGGTGATCCTGCATGTGGTGCCTATTTTTACTGCATATGTGACATATAGCCACAAGCCACAGTTAAAATTATATACTGTGATATAGTCACAAAATATATGGCTTTCTGTCACAAAACATACACGGCACAGAGCTTTCTTTTTGAAATCAGAATTTTTGGCATATCACACCAGTGAGCATTTGATGTTTTGTGCTGTCAGAACGCTCTTGAGTCCGTGGTCCGTGGTCAGATCTGTCAGCGTCAGCTGTCAGCTACTATACTGTCACTGTTGTTCTGTGCTGTTGTCATTGTCAATGTTGTCGGTCTATCATCAAGTAGATCAGTGGACGGGACATAGTGGCGGTGTGTTCACCTATTGGGTGCATGTATGACCATGAAATGAGACGTCTTTCATAGTGCATTAATTATAATAATATTATACACAAGTACATTTATTCCTGTTTAGTGAGTTATTCATGCACAAAGTTACTCAATTTGCAAAAAACGATAGAAGAGAGGATATGTAACGTAAGTTTAAACAAAATATTCTTGTTTATATAGGTTATGTATCAAATAATAATATCAGCGTACATACATATTACTTTCTTACCTAGGTATTTCATGAATAAATATATATATATATATATAAATATATATATATATATATATAAATATATATATATATATATATATATATATATATATATATATATATATATATATATATACATATATATATATATATATATATATATATATATATATATATATATATATATATATATATATATATATATATATATATATATATATATATATATATATATATATATATATATATATATATATATATATATATATATATATATATATATATATATATATATATATATATATATATATATATATATATATATATATATATATATATATATATATATATATATATATATATATATATATATATATATATATATATATATATATATATATATATATATATATATATATATATATATATATATATATATATATATATATATATATATATATATATATATATATATATATATATATATAGATGTTTTTTTTGAGGGTTTATCTTGGGATAGTAGCAATAAAACGACCGAAACGATTATATTACTTGACGTTTCGGTCCCTTTCTTGGGCCTTTTTCAAAAGAGTATTTTATTTTGTGACATTTTTGCCTATGTCAAATATGTCACAAAATAAAATAATAATAAAATCTTGATATTATATTATTTCATATTGATTTTATTTTTATAATATTCAGTCGATTAGGTGTACATTTATGTAAATTCATTAAACAGGTTTACGTTGGAAACATGGTCAAAGTCTTGAGGGGCCAAGGATTGGTTTTAACAAGTTAATGACGTAAAACACTAATTGAAAATAAATCGTAATGATTTGTAACATCTGCAGGTTCTCTGACAAGTGAAGCTTTCATACAGGTGATTTCATTCTCCGGTTCCTTTGTACATAACATTTTTTTGCAAATAGAAATTTTATTCTCAAGAGAATAAAATAAAATTTCCGCTACACTCGTAGATTTTCATCCACCGTGTCTTTCTACAAGCTTTTATTCAATTTGCAATGTTTGTAAGATTGTTTGGGTCAAATCTTGCAACTGAATTTTAAAGCAGTTATCCTCAACCGATTGACGTATACGTTTAGTTTGGATGAAGGCATTATCATTATAGTTTGGATGAAGGTTAGCTAAGTGACGCCATTCTAAATCCAATATGGCAGACCGCCCAGTATGACGAAGTAGTTATTTTTTATGCGCTTGCATGATATGGGTACCACATAAAAGGGTTTGCTGAGAAGAATACGAAAATATAATGACGTCACTCTAAATCCAATATGGCGGACTCCCAAAGATGGTGGACTATGTTTTTATGCACCCCCATGATATGAATATCAAAAAGGGTTTAAGGGGACGGGGTTTAAGGGGAAAAGTTCAAAATGGCGGAAAACAAGATGGCAAAGGTTCGGGATAGTTTGATGGTGGTCGAAATTTCTAGATCTAAGGCGTATCTAAGATGGGGATCAAAAACTTAGTTGCTCCAATCCGTCTGAAATTTTGTTATATTATTTGGGGTTTTTGGAGTCTCCGATTACGATTTTGGGGTAGAATTGTTCGGGTCACATCTTGCAATATAAAATAAAACGGGGGGAGAATGAAAATAGCTATTTCATTCTCCCCCCCCCCCCCTACGAAAATATACTTTTTATTCTCCTCCCTACGTAAGTATACTTTTCTGTTTTAAATGGGCATAGCGAAAGTAAAACATGCTAGGTTTAAATTGTGTTTTATATTATGAAATCGAGCAAAGAATGAAAAGTTTAATACATTGCTCTATTGCACGCTGCAAAAGACATTTTAGGTGCTCTTATATGCCTTGAAATTGTTCATTTGGTATAGCGTTTCGTTTTAAAAATTGTAGCTTCTTTATTTTCGCACACGGACGCTTCGACCCGTATACTTTTATGTAGATGATAGATGGGCGATCAAAAAATATGTACGTCGGCTCGATATCTCAAACGGTTTAAAAGATACGTGTCAGTAAAGTGGAAAATTATAAATTTTACTTTTTCAACGATAACTCGAAAACGATCGTTTCGGCATTGAATCTGAGGTCATCACGGATCCTGCAAGGTCGTTTACATATAGGATAGGGATTTTTGTTCGTATGTTCGTCGTCGTAAGACCTTGCGGTGATAAAATCGATTTCGATAAGATGGATTTTCCGTAAATTTGAAAATAAAAATCTGAAAAAAAAAGAGACGCCTAATATTATGCGAGAATTGATACGCCTCATGTTTTCAAACTCCCTGGCATGGCGGTTTGTTATAATTTTGATTAAATTTTAATAATATTTTATCCATTTTACCCTAAATTTTTTTAATTTACTACGTCATTTTAATCGTATTTTCTATATCGGAAATGAAACGCCCGGCTCATTTTACTGATATACGACCGTTTTCGGATATATATAAGAACGTTTTTACATGTACCGGGTAAGTTTCTTAAGATTGACACCCCCTTATCTCACTTATCCTTTGCCGATTTAACTCATTCAAAAAAGGAGTAGATACGGTGTGTGTTGAATTTTTATAATCTGAGAACAGATATTAAAAATCTCGTAAAATATACAGGGTGGAAAATAAAACATGATTTTTTTAAATGGAACACCCCGTATATTTTTAGACCAAAATAATGTCCTTAATTTTCTGAATTCAAAAATTTGTAATTGTTATATAATCACTCCACCTGTTCGTGAGATATTACTAAAAACTTATCACATTCCGGGTGTTAATTATAAAATAAGAACATCAAGATACCTCTGGAAACAATGCATATTTGCATTGTTTATTTGTTGACAGATGTCATCCAGTTTTTTGTGAGATAGTAGTTCACTCTCTTAGATATTAGCGTAAAAAATACGTAGTGTTCGTAAAGAAGCAAGTTATTTTAATAATTGTATATTCATTGGAAGAGCGAAAAGAGTTACTTGGAATTGAAACTTGTGTGGTGTGGCATCCACAAGGATGCTATTGTAGGTCCTGTATTTATAAATGGGCCCTTAAATGCACAACGTTATTTGGATATTCTTCAACATCCAGTTGAAAATTATTTAGATAATATTAATTTAGTGGACAACAGATCTGTTATTTGGCAGCAGGATGGAGAAAATATCCTATTTGGATAGGAAGGCACGGTGTTATACATTGGCCCGCTAAAAGTCCGGACTTAACACCTATAGATTTTTTTCTCTGGGGTACGATAAAACAAGATATATACGAAACCGGGGTTTTTAATAATATGAATGAGTTAAAAGAATGCATACGTGTAAAAATTGCGGAATTAAACCAAAATGGTGATATATTTCAAAAGGTGAGAAGCAATTTTATAAAGCGATGCCAAATGTGTATTCAGAATGGTGGTGGTTACGTGGAAAATATTTAATTACGTCACATGTAAATAAATAAAATTGTGTTACTCTATTGTGTTACTGTATTAATATTGAGTTTTATTTGTTTTTATTAGGCTTATGTTGTTTATTGTTATTACTCGTTACTGTTATTGTCACCTATATATTATTTATTTATTATCTCAATAAATTGCATTGTTTCCAGAGGTATCTTGATATGTTTTTTGTTTTATAATTGACACCCGTAATGTGATAAGTTTTTAGTAATATCTCAGGAACAGGTGGAGTGATTATATAACAATTAGATATTTTTTTATTCAGAAAATTAAGGACATTATTTTGGTATAAAAATATACGGGGTGTTCCATTTAAAAAAAATCATGTTTTATTTTCCACCCTGTATATCTTACGAGATTTTTAATATCCGTGCTCAGATTATAAAAATTCATCAAAAACCCCATCCACTCCTTTTTTGAATAAGTTAAATCAGCAAAGGATAAGTGAGTTAAGGGGGGTGTCAATCTTAAGAGACTTACCCTGTACATATTACCCTATAAATTTAAAGGTGTACTCGGATATCGTACGGTTTCCTTCGATAAATCATATTTCCTTTATCTTTGCGGACGGACACTTCGACCCTTATAATTTTATGTAGAGAACGGATGGACGTTTAAAAAATTGGGTCGATACATCCAACGGTTTATGAGAAATAAAAAAAAAATATTTTATCCATTTTACCCCTGGAAAAATCGATTTTACTACACCGCTGTTTTTTAATGAAAATGTTGATATCGGAACCTACCCTTACCTTCAAACGTGGTAAGGCTAAATTGCATATTATTATACTGTGGTAAGAGAACGGTCATCGAAATATATTAGCAATTATTAAATGATATTCTGAGTACCGAGAACGTCTGAAGTATTAAAAAAATTGATTTTAGAAAACGTATCAAGAAGAATAATTATCATCATCAAAGTAATCGATAATTATTATCAAACCGCACCTATAGGATCGATGACGCTCGTGTGTGACCTTAACAGAGATGCATCCCCGTTTTTATAAAATAAATAATAGAGAATAGAGAGCACATATGTACCATGCATGCAATATTTATGAAGCAAGTTCGCCAATGTGACTTATTCATTATTTCCACATATTTTCGTCATTTCCGCGTATTAGTCTCGCGTCCTAGTTTCCTTAAACTGTCTAGTTGCCGGTCGTATGGCGAAGTAAGTTTCCAAAATAGATATGTGCGGAAACTTAGCGAAACATTCTTAAATAATCGAATTTGAATCAGCTCATAATCTGTTGCTAAAAAGTTGCTAATTTGTGGTAGTAATGATAAATTTGTTGCTCTTCATTTAAAAAATAGTCGGGATGTTTCGCTAAATTCACATGGAGTTAGCAAAACACGATCATGAAAAATAATCAAGAATAAGAAGGGATAATTTTATTGTTACAAAAAAATTCAACTTTCAAATCTCTAAATATTTTTAATCCTAAAACATTTGTAGGGCACGCATTTGAATCGCAATCAACTTTAAAAAAACTAAGAAAATTGTCTGACATTTTAAAAAGGAAATGGAACACATTTTTCTCCTTAAATTTAGTAAAAGTAAAGTTAAAGTAAAAAGTTGTCGGAATGTAATACGTTATCACTGCGAACCCATTCCTGAAAAATAGTCTCATCCCGATTTGATAACTCTTGTCGCCTTTCGTCTGGCTGTTTTCGCTTAACAGGTGAATTTTTTGTCATATGGGACGGTTGATTCGGAAATATTGAAGGAAAAGCGTTTTTTTGTACGTTTTGGTTTCTCTCTAGGAACCTCTCCAATATAGAACCACCGTCCCTAGTCATTCTATCTATTTTTATAATACACGACTCTGAAAAATACCTAATAGAGACTACTGAATGTTTTGTAGGACGACTCTCTATGAATGGCTTTAATCCATATTTGTTTAATTTACGCATCTTTTGGAAAAAAAAACACAGACACATAAGTATTGATACTATCGTAATTGCTTGAGCACTTAGGTACGCAACATTTAGAAGCCATAATGGAAAAAAATTAAGATTTTACTTTTTAAAACACCTGGGTATTATTTTGTTTGCACTTTTTTCTAGAAAATAGCTAATATCTTTATGGCATTTTATTGTAAATGACACCTACCTTCAGTAGTTAAGTATATTTTTAACTAACACGTTTTTGTCAGTGACCGTTAACAAGTCGCGCCACACAACAAAAACAACCCACCTTCCGATGTCTATTTTACGAATTATCACCAAGAACTAAATACATTTGAGGAGTCTTACATATTTAGTTATTATTTTAACTTTATTACAACTTTGAAACAAGCTTTTTATTAAGGAAAAACTGCGAAAAACGCACGTTTTACGAGTATAATCAACAACCACAAAAGCTGCAATTACTACAATAATTAGCAACGAAAAAAAAATGAATACTTTGGGCCTACTCCCGATTATTTAAATTCTTTCACGATCATGAAAAATCTGTTTCATGATCGTGTGAACTAACTTCATGTGAACTTCTCTTTTTTAAATAAGACCAACAAATTCATCATTACTACAAGTAATTAGCAACTAATTATGAGCTGGTTCAACATTAGATTATTTAAAAGTGTATCTCTAAGTTCACGCATATGATATTTTATGTATGTATGTTACAATATAAAATGTAATATATTAAAAGTGCGGGTTTGAAACTCTAACACTGCATACTTAAAAAGTCCATTCCTCGGATATGATGGATATATAGTAACATGCTTTATAGAGCTACAGTTTCTATAAAATAAAATGTAAATGTAGTAGGTATAATGTAGATGACTATCTCACGTAACAGCATCATTGGAATTAGAACCCAAAACAGAGTATAATATTGTTAATATCTCCCTTCTGTATATCAACCGAATATAGTAACTTATCCGTAACATTTTCAAGATGATTTCGAATGCAGAGAAAGTAATTTGGTTAGAATTTACATAAGGATTAATCTGTAAACGAAACCCCTTCATCTGCGAATTTTACAAGTCCAGGCATCCTGGAAATGATGCTGTCGCAGAATTTCCTGCGCCCCGTTCCAGCTAGCTAAATGTCAAAGGTAGCTCGTCATGTCCATTATGTGCCGCATCGGCGCTTTCAAGCTCCGGGAGCGTCCACCCCCGCAAATCGCATGTTAACACAAACAGCATTTGATTTGGGTATATACATGCAGTAGACGGACGCTATAGGTTTTTTTTTTACTTTTCGTCAAATAGAAACTTGACGCGAGCACCCAATTTAGAATTTACTATATTACTTTTTCTCGCTTTTTCTGCCTCGCGAAATGTGAAACGGCTTTTTTCTTTTTATCATTTCCAGCGAATAACAGCATATTTCACTTGGCTAACTTTGTAGCAGTGTATTAGAGCAAATAATATGTTTGATTATGTAGGGAATCTCGATACCTAAGTATTATGTTGCCTGGTGCTGAACTCTAATTAACTTTTCGTACAGCTATCCAAATTATGTTTATTTTAAATGAAATTAATTATTTATATAGTTATTTACTTTCATACTACGTAGTTAGAAAACTTAAGATATACCGCCATAGCTGTTGGGATTGTCGTAGAATGTAGGATTGTAGAGAAGATAAATACGTCATCATACGCAGAGGCCGATATCGCTATCTATCGCTACGAATCTATCGATAACTATTTATCTATCTATAACTAACTATCTATCCGCGCCAATATCCTTGGCTATAGATGTGACCTCGATAAGAGGGGGCCGAGCGGTACCATCGCTCTTTACCCCTATGTAGGCCGAGACCGCCTCGTAAGGGATAAGCCGCGCGTTTCACGTGACCCTCCCCACAAATGTGATCAGTGTCACGCGAAGTTACGCAGCCTCCCTCGGTCCTGGCTGATGGGCCCCACCGGCAGAGCCTTGCTTCTGGCGCTCTTGACTTTCTTCGCCGGTGTGTATTACCCCCGGGGGTGTCATGTCGGGTCTTTGAGGAGTCCTTCCTGCCTCTCGTCGGGCTTACTAGAGCCCGGCTGCGCGGCATTCAGGTTGCTATGGAGGATGAGCATTGTAGCTCAGGATGACGGAGCTAGAGAGCTGATCAGCGATCAGCTCGCTGGCTCAGTCAGGTAAGGTAAGGATGTGTGGTTTGGCAAGGCAGTCGGCCTTGCCATCCACTGGATTGGGCTGTTTTAGTGTCTTCTCGATCCGTTTTCTTTGGTCCTGTTCTTTTCTTCGGTGTCGTCTGCTTCTTCTCGCATCAGTCGTGCTGAAACATAAGATTGTGATTATATACTCACCCGTTGTCCAGGATTTGGGTCTTTGGCCGTTTGTCAGGTCCTGCTTCCTCTGGATCGTAGTCCGTGGCCAGCCGGATTAGCGGATGCCCGTGGTCCTCTGCGATGACGTAGAGCTTCTTGGCGTGGTCCTCGATCATCTCGGTGGCCGTCTTGTATTTCAGGTCCCTTCGGATGACCTCGTTGGTCACATACCAAGGGGCACCTACTGCAGTCCGAAGCGCTATGTTTTCCACTGCTTGGATCCTCTTGAGGTGCGTCTTCGCTGCGTATCCCCATGCGGTGGATGCGTAGGTCAGCTGGGGGCGTAAGACGGTCTTGATGAGGGTTGTCTTGTTCTTCAGGCTCAGTCTCTTGTCACCGGCAAATATCTATCAATAACTAACCTATCGATATAAATTAATTTACACGACTGGTTGAAGACAATCCAACGCGATGGGCGAAGCCGTGACGTATTATTGTGACGTTATCTATAGTTATAATTAGCTATAGTTCGAAAATAATCATTTGATAGACGATTTATTAATTTAACAGATATTCACTTTTAACTTTTAACCGGAAAAATTCAATTATTAGAAAAGGGTTTTCAAGCTGACATTAAACTAACTAAACTGATCAACAAAATAAACGTGACGCGACCAAATTTGCCCCAATTTTGGAACTGCATATATTTGGATTGCTGTCAGAAATTCAGTTTCTTTTTGGAGTGTTAGCTAGTCCTTTCCTTTATCTACCAGCAGGATTGGAAAAATACCCAGGTTTAAGAAAACAGCCCGGTGGATTTTAACGGGTTTTTGTTTTTTTTTTTTAGGTTTTATTTCTAAATGTTTAAAATATATACATTATCTATATTTTTTTTACTTATGATTTAATTCTATTTTTTTTATTGATTACAATAATTGATTAAAATAAAAAATTGATTGATTAAAATAACATAAAAAACATGTTGTAAGATCCAGGTAGTTGGAACAAAGAAAGAACGCCGCAGCATTTTCGAAGAAATATCTTTCTGGCGAGGGGATATTGAATTGAATTCAGGTGTACACATAAGTGAATTCTATTGTGAATTCCACAAATGAATTTATGAATTCTGTGTTCATTTGAATTCAATGTATTAAAAAAGTGTGACGTTCCATCAGCTACGGCATATTATCTGGAAATGGTGTTTCGTGGCCTGGCCTATATTAATTATAAAGATCCCTCTCGAAAGGACTTAAAAAATTTAGCCGCCTCTCTTTTTCGTTAGGTCGTGGAGATCTTGAATAAAGAGAGATATTACAGTTAAATGTCTATCTTTGTGCAGAACTTAATGCATACGCTTTATTAAATATAATTGATGTTTTAAGAACAAGGGATACACCGGAACGTCTTTGTCCAATATTACTCATTAGTCAGACGTTAGAACAATTTTTGTGGACCACCAGATGACGACCACCTATGACCCTATGACGACCGCAAATTGCACAATGTGCAATTTTAGTGTCCAAGACATTTTACATAGGGAGACTTCAATTACAAACAGAATTACTATACATAAAGTCTTAAGAGCTCCAAACATTTAATTTTCCATTAAAGAAGAGCACTTTACTTTGGATGTTGCAAATCTAACCATAGACAGAGTAGTGACAGTACAACGAGTGATGAATAAATAGGTTTAAAAATTTTATTTTTTTTTGAGAATTTGCAATAATTTAGTTATGACAATTTTTATTTTTAATTTTATATCTTCATGGCTTTTTTGTTATTAAATAGCGATTTTGTCATTGAAAACTTGATTTTATTTACGTGAATTCTACTTCACTATCAAATGAATTCCCTAAAATAACTGGAAATCATTGGAATTACTTTGACTTCATTGGAACTATTTTGAATTCCTGAATTTGGTGTATACATTTTTTTAGAGATTAACAACCCCTCGCTTCCTGGTGTATGTTGCTTTTGGCTGAGTTTAGTGTTAATCACCCATCCATTTTCTAGCTTATTTATTACATCCAAAATATTTAGATAAAGCCTCGGATAAATCACTTTCTGAAAGTCATGAAAAATGGCAGAGTTGTGGATTAATCAAAATTATCTGGAATATCTACCATATTTTCTATCATTTAGAATTAAACATTTGGATTATTCTGAAACAATAGACTGGCAACAATATACAGTTTATTGATCATGGTGGCGATGACTTTATAGGCGAAATTCACGTCGGTTTATATATAAATTCACAGTAGCAGCTCTGCGAATTCAAAAATTGCATCTCTGCGAAGGCTGCAACCGGGTGGGATATTGAAAACAAATCCCAGTTGCCATTTGGAATATTTATTTTGGCAAAAAAAATTAACTGCTTTGTTCGCTGCGGAAAGTCGAAGATTTTGCATTTGGTCGAGAAAAAAATATATAATCGCATAGAGCTGAAAATTGGTACGAATATTGGGAACGAATATTGGGAATATTTATAAATGAAATGTGAAAAGTCCCCATCGATCCCACATCTGCAAAAACATTTATTCAAGGTCAAAGTTCGCAAATAAGGGTTTTTTTGCATTTTTCAGCCAAACGGTAATATTTATCATAAAAAAGGCCATAAAAATTGTTCTTCCACACACTTTTCCCTAAGAACAGTGGCGGGTCAAGGATGCCTGCCAAGGGCCCCTGCCCTTGTGCAGAAAGATTATTTGGGCCCCCAAGCCTCATTAATAATATTTGTTTAACGAAAAAAAATTATACGAAAACAAACAAAATATTGCTTTCATTTTATAATATGATAAGAAAAACAACAGATATTTTAAAATATATTTTTTAAAATACATACTGTTAAAAAAGTAAAATTAGTAAAATTTCTGAGTAAAACAAGCTTAAAAGTTTCGCGTATCTGTAATAATTTTATAACAAATTGAATGTAAAAAACCAAAAGTCAAATTTTAAAACTCAAACAACAAAACGAATATTCTGGAATATAGAAATAAAAAAAATATCTTAAAAGGGGTTCTTGGGTGCCGGACAAGATTGTTACACATTTTTTTTAAACTACAAAGGACTAATTATGGTTTGCGGGTTCAGCAATGGCTATATGGAGATCAGCAGCCGGAGGCAACTGCTTGGGGATGGATCAGGGGGGTCGGAAAGCTTCCACACCCCTGTCGCAAGCACAGGCCCAGTTGTGCCAGAATTCGTCCTCATCAGAATTCGTCAGCATCATGACGACGATGATTAAAAATGGCAAAAAAATTGACATGAACTTTTTAGTAGACAATTTAATTTTCTTTAATTTTGTATAGAGTGACCTTTCCGTTAGGACGCTTAGTTTTCGAGATAGTAACGAAAAATCTACAAACCAGCCCATTTCACACCCGTCCCC
>CAXKVY010001534.1:0-42607 GCA_964058915.1 Tetropium fuscum
GTGCTTCCTTCGTGAGGCAAATGTCTCTCTAGGCCATCGACCAGCCTAATGTTGTACAAAAGGTGATGATGTTGCCTAGGGGCATTTCCCTCAAATTGGCAATAGAAGGCCAACGTTCCTTCAATATGGATTCTCTGTTCGATGACACGGCGGAACATTCGCAAAGTATATGCTCGACGGTTCTGCGACATCTTCTTGTTCACGTCCTCTGCAGATGGGTGTGTCGCTTTGTCTCATGTTATAGAAGTGCTTTCTTCCCCGGCAGTGTCCAGTTTTTCAGGATTTCTGTTACAAATCGTAGTGTTCCCCAGACATACCCAGATGATTTCTCGCTGTCTATCCGCTGGGATATCTCAAGAGATTTCTAGCCAGCTGACAGCTACTTATTTCCCACAACGTCTTAAATTTCTTATGGGTGTTTTCCTTTATTATTTGGAGTTTCGCTCCAATTGGTAGTGTACTTGAAGGACCAGGCCCAAGGAGTCTCAGGCTGGCTGCCTTCTTGGCCAGTTTATCAGCTTCTTTATTGCCGTTGAATTGTGAGTGTCCTTTGACCCAACATAGCCAGATGTTATTCATCTGACAGTGCTTGGTGACAGTGCGTGTTGACCCTTTGGTTATTTTATAGTTTCAGGGTCAGTAGTGATTGTCTACTACCTGCGCAGATTCTGATTGGAGTCCAGTTGCATCGGAGTCGCAGATTTCAGGAATATATACCACAGCCTGCTCCTTTCTATTTCTTTGATTCCTTTGATTCCTCTGTGAAGATATAGTTTACACGTTCAACGCCGCCATCTTCACCAGTAGTTTGTATGGTGTAAGGTTTATCAAAGACAAGCCGAGGCGGAATACCATCTGCATGTCTGTAAAAGGGGTATCGTTTTTACAGCCTCAGCCCACAGGCGGCTTCTGGTTTGGCCACAACTTGCTTTTGGTAGTATGCCAACGTATTTGAGGCGAGTCATGGTAAACAAAGCCACTTCTTCTAGATGTAGATTTAGCGGTGGAAGACACAGCATTACCTCCATTGCTCTCGTTGGTGTTGTTCGCATAGCTCCGGTTATTCTCAAACAGGCAACTCTTTGTACCTGGCATAGCTTGAGTTTTGCTGTTATTTGTTGACTCTTGGACTACCAAACAACAGCTCCGTAGGCCGTCGTACGGTACGTTTCTGCGACACTGCTCATATAATATGTAGACCTTATTTATTCTTCTTTCGAGGCGAAGATTCCAGTTTGGCTTAGCATCGAAAGTTACCCCCAAGTATTTCACCTGTGGGCACACCTTAATAATAATTAATGAATTTGTCGAGAAAAATCCTGTAATATTATCTTAAGGATCTTTTAAGGCGAGAATTTTTGTATGTATATTTTTACCCTCTAACCGAGGTTGAGACGAGAACATAAATCACTAAGAAAAATCAACATAATTGGATGTCATTATGAGCAATTATTATGCTTGAGATAACTTTCGATGCTCATGAGAACAGAAGAAATATTTAAATAAATGCTGAAGTATCTCAATCTTAGCTATACTTTTAGCGTGTCACTATGTCGCATTTACGAGGGTACTTATCAGCAACAATAACTAAAACTCTTTCATTCATTTTTTCGCGCGCGTTTTCAGAGCGCGATAAGTAGGGTATGTTTTAAACTAATGTAAGTCTTCTATCACTTGATACAAAAGCATCAAATTTTAACTGCGGATAGAAAAAGGTATGCTTTAAACATCATGCATATTTGTTCTCATTTATTTCTACACTGAATTATAAATATAAACATCTTAAAGAGTGTACCGCCTTATACAGTCAGTAAAAGTTAGTTTAAGTATAAGTGTTAGTTTTACCTCACGGAGCATTTTTGTGAACACGGGCTCTTAAGGTATGTTGACCCCTGAAGGGGTGTTAAGGAGTTTCTGCAGCCGCATATTGTTTCCTAATATTCCAAATAATGTATCCCGTTAGTGCTCCATTATATTGATTTATGGGAAAATGAGTTGTTTGTAACATTACTATTGATTTCATGGAATCACATGGAATATAACATCACAAGGAATTTTTCCATGAACCCTCATGTTCAGGGGTATACTATTATTTCTTGTGCCCAGTTAAATTATTAAATTATATAAATCATTAACAATATTAAGTAATCACCATTAAATATATGTAACAAATACATTATTTAGCGAAATAACCTAGGGAAGGCAAAAAATTTCACCTGCCAATCAGGTCAGTTGTTCAGTTGGTCTTATGCTGTTCTTATTAGCTGATCACTTCTGATCACAGACACTATATGTAGTCGATTGTGCAAACACCTTTGGTGTAAAATTTATTATAAGTTGTAATCTGTAGTGTGAAATTTTGAAGTAAACGTGGCAAATGAAAATAGTGTGTTATTGTTTGCTGAACATATTTGAAATCAAACGATTCAAATAGTCCAATCGAACTAAGAATTTGCCTACAAGAATACCCTGTAGTTCCCAAATTACTCACGGCATATGGAGCGGGACCGGATATGAAAATCGGGTATTAGGCAATCAAAATATGCACCTGATTCAATAATAGAGCTTGCCAAAATTTGAAATCAATCTCTTTTTACAAGAAGAAATATTCTGGCTAGTAATCTCGTAGTCGTTCACTGTATATCTGTAGTAAAAGCACTATAGAATTCATTACTCTCACAATTACACGTCTATAGGTATAATTGTTGTTTGTTACGATGGTAAATTGCAAAAAATTTCACACTCATTGTCTATTAATTCAATATCGTGTATTAATATCCTGCTTGGGCAACTAACCATAATGTTAGCTGACATTGTATAATCTTTATAGATACTTTAGTAACTTCAGTTGAATCGCCTTCTGATATAAACCTGTCCGTTTTCCTTATCATAACTTAGTTAAACCAATTAAGTCCACAATTACGGTGTTATCTCGATAATTAAAATAACTCTTCTGTCTATCGCTCTCTCGGCCAGTTTATTATACATTTAAAATGGCATTTAGAAACATTTACATATGTATATTCTGGATAACTGTAATTTGTTTGATGTACGTGGTCGGCGTTATTTTTTTGACCTACTGCGGCACGTTGTTCATTCATTCTGTCGTATGTTACTTTTGTCGACCCACTTACTACGTTCTGGTTATCACTGATACCTACCTACTGGACGGATGTTTAAAATCGGTAATTTAAATAGAAAGTTTTTTATTTGTTTATGCAGAGTGCGAGAAAGTGCACCGAGACATTGTTTAGTTGAGGAAGTCATACCGGGAAACTAGTAAGTTTTTATAATTTTCATTTTAATGTTTGGAACACAAGTCGCATATCGTCGGTCACAGATGCTACAAAAACATGCTTTCAAAACGTGGGAAAATAACGTAAGGATTGCTTTCAGATTTAGTCATTGCTTTCAAAATCACTTTTAAAATATTGCAATATTTTTTCTCATGAGTGTACGTATCTGGATCTAAATCAAGATACAATGCGTAGTTAATTTTAATTTGAGGGAGTCCCCACCCAGCAAAGTACAGAACGAACTAGGAACAGAAAAGTTAGCAGAAGTTGTTTTTTTTAATGCCTCAATACTTGCGTTTTGAGACACCTTTAATACGAAAAAAGGAGTACTCTGAGTACGATTATTCGGAATGATGTATGTACATGCTCTGTATTGTCACTTTATGTACTCTGTACTTAAAAACTACAAATTGGTCATTGCCGAAATTTGAGCAAAACATATACCACTCAAAACGAAAATGGGCTGTAAAAAATGTGCATTTTTTTGTTATCTGCTTTTGATTCTTACAGCAAGAAAAGAAAAATGTAGAAATGCATGGTTAAGCGCTTTATTGTGTTAATGAAAACATTCTCAAAAAATAGCCAAAGTTGAAAATGGCAGTGTATGGCCATGGCCTCCTCCTCCCCTAACTCGTAAAGCTTCTGCACAATGTCGGGGTATATTTGCCAGCTGCTGCTCTCACGCTTCCAGGGGGATTCCTCAACGTGTTCAAGGATTGGCTGACTTGAATTCCTCCTTGAATTGCATCCACAATTGCGTCCTTGAATTGCATTACGTTCTCGGCAAATTGTACCACATGTGGTTCCAAAACCTCGTCTTAATGCCTACATGCCTTAATATACCCCCTCAGGAATTACCACCAGCTCAGTGCACCCATTCAAAGTAATTTCACCGCAAACCATTATGACCCTCCATTATGACCCTCCTCCAAATGGAACTGTTTCTTCCACAGTGCAGCCTATATAATGTTCACCTGGGCGTCTCCAGACTCTAGCTCCTCCATTAATGTGATTCATAGATAATCCAATTCCAAGTTCCAATTAACATTTTTCAGCACAATATTCTTGCTTTACGATGCTCTGCGGTTACTGTCGCTGTTCTTCTTGCGCGAAGCTGACGTTCGTGAAGCTTGTTACGTATGGTTTAGGTACTTATTCTGGTTCCTGTTCTCTCAACCAGCTCATTTAGGAGCATTGTAGCGGTACGTCTGCCTACTCTGGTGGCCCAAAGCCGTATTATACGATCTTCTCTCTAGGAGGTTACCCTTGTACGATGCGGGTAAGGTGGTAGCCTTCTAACTATACCATAAATTTGGTACCTTCTCCAGGCCCTATTTATAGCAGTGCAACTGACATTTGACATCAGGGATATTTGTCTTCTTGAGTGGTATATTTGCGATCTTGATATTTGTCATCAGGGATATTTGTCATCTTGATGCTAGGTTCATCGTGATGAACCTAGCAATCTGATGTAGCAATCCGATGTCTGTTAAGTACACTCTCTTCCTTCATGGTCTAACAAATCGCGTGGGAGCAAAAGTTTGGTTGTGTCACAGATTACTAAATATAATTATTACATTCAATAAATTTTGTTTTGTTTTGTCGCAACATGTACAAAATTACTGTATTAATTGCTTGCATGTAGATAGGTCAACAAGGTTCTGAAATTCAGTGAAAATGAACTAAGTTAATAATATTGAGTTCTGCAATGAGGAAACCTCTTCAATTATATGGACTCTTTCATGCTAACAGATAATGTTTTTAAAGCACCATACCAGTTCGATTTAAAAAGACTAACGATGATGATGATGAGGTGATTGGTGTAATGAGTAGATAGCTGATTTTAGTATTTTAACAAAAACTAACTGGATGATACGTTATACAAAAATATATGCATAGGTACAAGAAAAATTTTAAATGCCAACATAGCAGTTTTAATAAATCTAATACATATTTTTATACATTTAATTAATTTTAGTCATGCTATCTTGATGCTATGAATCATGATTTGGGTAATGGACATCACTTAATTTTTAAATGTATTTTGAATACATATTTGTGTAATGATTAAGTTTTACACTACTTGTTTTATAATTTGTGAATTGTTGTTTTTTGCATTATGACTTTGACATCTTTATTTATAGTTTTTTAAAGCAATATATATATGTATATTTTATGAGTTGGCAAAAATTTTTTTGTGATCTTGATCAAATAAACTAGTAAAAAAAATATGTAGTACCTATATGTATATATAAATATATAATATGTAGTATATGTGGTTCTCTTTAGTATAATAAAAAATGGAAAATAAGAAGAAACATTGTTGCACCTGATTTTGAGCCTGACCAGAGCCCCCCACTCCTCTCTGTTATCTTGCTGCGTAGTAAAAACTTTGAGGTGCCCTAGCTCCCCTCCTAATCATCCGATTTTGATCTAGTTGGGATATAATTAAAGGTAAAAAGAGAAGCTGTCGATTGGCAAAAAATACTTCCCCCACCCCCTTCCCTCATACCGGAAACACCGTTTGAAAATACAAGCAAATTATTTTCTTATGCTCTAGGCGTTTATTTGAAAAAGATATTCGCTCATGCCATCGTATAGCGTATAAAGAAACGAAGAATAAACCGGTTGACTCTTTTAAGTCGACGTTACATGGCGTGGGGAGTGCCACGCCTGGAGTGAAAACTGTCGCGCCACACGCCGTATAATTGTGCTGGCGTGGCGTGGCATGGCGTGGCGTAGCGTGCTGGGTCCCGTCGATTGGCGGTAAACTTTGCACACTTCAAAGCCGTGCAGTGCGCGAAGTGGACTGGCATGCGTATACAGTTACACGGCGCGGAGTCTTCACCCGTAAATTTGAAAAATTAGTCAAATTCAGTAGATATTTAGCTAAGCCAGTGACAACATGCCGTGGTCAAACGAAGCAATATCAGAATTTTTATGCCTATACGAGCAAGAACCAATAATTCCAGGATGCGAATCCAATAAAATTTTAGTATTACTTGCACAATCAGCGAATTAAAGAAGAAGAAAGAATCACTAATGGGCACGTTCCGAAAATCAAACACGAAAGTAAAAGCAACCATGAAGACAGGAACAAGTGCAGATGACGTTTTTAAGCCAGACTGGTTTGCTTACGAGCAAATGGCGAAATTCCTCCAATCAGTATATACTACAACGGTATATACTTCAACGGACATGTTGAAATGAATAAGAAGCCACGCGCTATCGTGGCGAGAAACTTGTCAGTCTGCAGGTCGTGTAATCGACGCCTTTAGATCGAACCATATTTCGAGAAGTCATGAATATTTTAAAATTTTCGTTTTCCCCCTCTCCCCCTCTCCTAATTATTCCATAATTCCCAGCTTGTGGCCTCGTAATTCCTTTATAATAGCTCTTCGAGAAAAGAAAATTGAGCCTCCAACTCCACCATGCCAAAATAATGGGAAGTCCCGACTTGATAGGCTGGGAAAAAAATTATTAAATTTGAGTTGTCTGTTTTTGACCCTAATTTCTTTCCAAATCTACTCCACTATGAATAAAAGGCACGTACATACCTAACTACCTGTAATTCAACAAATGTAGAGGTATATAGCCATAGAAGTAGTTGCTTGGTATTATTTACATTATATTTATGATTCTTCAATATCGGTTCATAAAAGAAAATAATATTTTTATTGTTCTATTTGATACCCCCATTTTACTGTACTAGTAAAAATGATTTCCGTAAATAGCTGAGGTTAGATTCCATACGTGAATGTAGGCGTTCTATAATCATAATATTATAGAGCCGAGCCGGTGTAAAACATCGAGCGAGTTCACTCATTTTATGTTACATATTCGTTAGTAAAAGCAACGATGTACACATTATATATAGATTTTCAACCGCTATGGTAAACATTTTATTGGAAACACAAGATTTTCAAACTGGGAATTGCTCGGGAAACAGGAATATGGAAGTGAATCAAAACATGCCGAGGCAAGTTTTCCTTTCCCTCTCTCTGCGTTTGCTCTCGCGAAATATACTAAATATGTCACTTAATTATTATTTATAACTTGAGATCCCAGTGAATTATGAGCGATAAATTTAAACACGGGGTTGGCTATCTATGTATACATTATCATTTATAAAAGTATCATTTTATACTCGGTCAGGATCATAAATGGGTGTATATGCCTTAATGTGCATCTTCAAAGAGCAATGCTTGAGAAATACATCAAGGAAGGAAGATAAATCGCTTTAATTGAATTTTCTGACAAGGCACATTTTATCTCTTCCTATATAATGGCTTTATATTTGTTTTAAGTTGAGAAGTAAAATGTGCATAGTGGCAGGAGTGAGCTATTTGATAGATTTTAATTAAATCGCTTGCTGACAGTAAACTTTCTGTTAGAACACAATTAATTCTATTTCTAAAACTATTAATTGAACTAAGTACTATACTCTCTGCACCTTTACTATTTAATTGCTTGCTTTTTGCATTAACGATTTAAATCTGAAGTGCATTTGTTTCATATTAAAACAAAACTTAGTTGTTCGGCAAGAAACTTAAAATTGTTCCTGAAGAGGGTTGGAATCTTTAATGTGTAACTAAAATTGACCTGGTTTTCCACAAACACCAAAACACTGAGCACTATGCATGACGCGCGTTTCAACAACCAAGTTGGCATCATCTGGAGATGAAAAACTGAGTTATTAAATTACTCCCGAAGATGACAACTGCTTGGCTTAACGTACGCGGTTTATAAGATTACGTGCTTTGGTGTTTGTGGAAAACTACGTGAGTGAATGAACCCCTTCATCATGAATCCCACCATCGAAAATCTGACGATAATTGGGTATGAAATAGTCACGGCTTCTGCAATTTAAGGAGTACCTTGTGAAGAAGTCCTAATTATTTCGCTTATAGTTCTTTAATATTGTTACGGTTATGGTACATGCGAAACGTGCGTCGAAAGTTAACAATTTTAATGCAATTCATTCAACGAACTAAAACTAATTTATTTTCCTCCAAAAGTCACTACACAAATTAACTACAAGTGCATCTAAGAAGTATAAAAAGTTAAAACATATATAAATAGTATAAAGTAAACATACAAGTACAAGTATAAAGTAAACATACCTATATTCCAAAATATAGCAAAAAATCCTTAGCAAAAAATAAAAACACTTTAATACCTTAATAACTACCTTACAACAGGGGAATTAATATTACTATTTACTATATCACTATTTAATAATATTATAGTCACTAATATCACTATTTTCAGTGTCGCTATCACCATTTTCAATATTAATCACAATGGGTTCTATGGCTTGATCAACCGCCAAATCCACATCCCTCATTAACTGTTCCTCTTTCATCAATTCCTCAAGATCATTTCAATGGGGTTCAATAGGTGTGTCTACAAAAAAAATATACATTAAAAGTAAGTAGTGAGGAATGAAGCTTTTGACCTAATAATAGCAATATTAGAACTGTGCCTGGAAAAAGTTAATCCGAACCACAAGCGGCCGTAGAAAATGCTTGCTTTATTTGAATCGGACAAACGCGTTGTCATTGGTTTGACGTCACATGCTTGCTAGTCTGCAGGCGCGATAGATCAACCGTACTCCGTAGTGTACAGCGTTAGGTTTATTCCGTGACGTTCTCGTTAGAACGAACTGAACGAAGTCTGCATATTATTCACAGTATTATATAGTAGTGCCTTTATTCTTTAGAACGTCAAAAATAGTTCGCGGAGGGTTTATGGAGGATTATATGGAGGAGGATTTCCAGAAAGGAGATTCACATAATTTGCTGAACGTAGACGTGATTATGGTATCTGATTTTATTTCCATAAGTAAAATTCGTGTCTTTCAAAATTTTTGCCAGACTATCCCTGCACATTTTAGGTATAATATTAGTTTCACTTATACCTTGCAGCTACTTATCTGCATGAGGTTGGAAATTCGTTCGTTCTAAAAAACGGTGGACCGGTCCTCGTATCGAACATTTTGCATCCTCGTGAACTATCATTTTATTACGACCGCTTTTAGGTTTCGGTGGCTGTACATTTCCATGTATCTTTTCTTGTCTTAAAAGTGTGTATACACTTGCATTTGATGCTTCTATATAATCCAAACACATATCCACCAATTCATCCTTGTCGCGATGAGGATGATATCTCTGTATTCAGTAAAATACCCCTAAAATAATTTTCTTCTCAGCTACCGTTCGATTGTGCCTACGTTTTGCAGTTGCGGCAGGCGACGGCCCTGGAATATTTTCCATCGTTCATTAATATTATTTTGTATCACAATCACAGTAAAACAGCACTACACAATCGCGAAAACAGATAGCACGTCATTTCCAATCCATTTCCAGTCATTTCCAAGTTAAAAAGAGATATAGGCTTTCAATGTCAGCTTGTTGCCGCTTTTTACTATAAAAATAAATATTTACGGAATTGCCATATTAAAGTAGATGAAAATAAATGTAAATTTGCTAACACCTGTGCCTATACTATATTACTGTATACACAATAATTCTTTTATGACATTCATAAATAATATATACAACTTTTATATAGTATTGTGGAATTTGATACTTTAATTGAATATTGAGAAATTTGATAATTGCAACTGCGGTTTTTCCTGTACGCGGTCAGTCAACTATCTTTACCTCTTAGGACCACTGAAATACTAGATACTTATATAAGAGTCACTATTTATATTGGACTACTACAATTATAATCTAATTTATTTTCACGGTCGATTTATTTTCTTCACTGCGTCACAGGATGTCCGTTCTGAACTTTTCGTCATAAATGATACTATTTATAATAAATTTAAAAAAAAATAAAAAAGTAAAAAAATAATATGAAAACGTATTATTTTTATTATATCTGTATATATTATGTGATCTCCCTCTGGCAAAGTAAACATGAACATTATCACTAACTTAACATCAGACAACATACATCATAATTATTAAATAAAAGCGTCTGGGACTCGCGTTAAATAATACACAAAGTATTACTAACAGAATCACATGCTGTTAAATATTTTTTGTGCAATATAATTGTACTTTCACTCTAATCCGCGATTTACCATGTTCAGCTCCGATGGTCAAAAATACGTTTCCTCATAAAAAGGCAAATAAGAATTTGCAACTAATGTCATGAATAAAAACGGTAATGCTTGAACTTTACGTACTGATCAATTCTGTAAATAATTTCTATCTTTAAACAATTACCTCGGCTACTACTTAGTATTTAGAAAATTACCCAATGGAACAACTAGAACAAATGCTCACGTTACTTTTGCAATAGTTTAGTGAAATTATTACAACTAGGATTATATAGTATTCTTTCTAGTTGAAAATATTCATCTGTTATTATCGTTATTTTTCATATTAAGTGGATGACTTGATTATCTTTGAAGTATCTAGCCATAATTTGTAGTCCTATCCAGGTTTATGCACATCTTTCTTGAAATGGAAAAGGGAAAAAGATTATGATATTGCCTTTTTCGATTGACACATTTTGACCATTCAATTGGGTATCTACGTCTTTTGATTATAAATTCATGTTTTTGAGGTCGTAAGAGATTGGGAACAGAACAGTTGCTTTATTTTGACAAAAGGAGTGTTTATTTTTATTAAATTTTATATTTTTATCTGAGTTGACAATAACCGATGAATAATGAAATGCAATTATCTACAAAATGAGTACTCGGTGAGTTATCTGGGTTAAATTAGACTCTTAAGTTATCGTTGTCCAAATGTCACTAATGTCTCATCTGATCTGATGGGAGTGGAGGGTTTTTTGCAATTATCTTTTTACCTGTTATATTTTCGGCATAATGCCTGGATGCAAACTTCTAGTGTTTGTAATTAAAAAAAAGTGTCTCCATTGCAAATCGTAATTTTTGTTTTAAATGCGCGAAATGAGTGTTTCTTTAATGGGACATGAGAGCGTCAGGTTTAATGGTTTGTTCTGAGACCGTTAGGTCGAATGTCCCATTGGACATGGTTTCGTCCACAAAATACAAACAATTTTTTTGTAGAGATGCATTCAGGACAAAATTTACAACTTTTATTTGGCCTTGAGCATTGCTCATTCAGGCATTGCGTTTAGTGTAATTAAAAAATATCCTATCACCTATCCTGATACCCTATTCAGTCGGAGAATATTATTCAGAAGATGAGAACTAGGACTAGACTGGGTCACTAATTTCACGTTAAGTGGTAATCTTAACGACTTGATATAGATATAGGCTATTGATTAGGTCATATAGAATGGAGCTAAGACGTTCACGGGTTTTTATTGCAGGAAACGGTCAATGGGTTATTGAAGAAAAAATGCACTCTTTTCAGTTTTTTCAATATGTCTTGCAAACGAAGCAAAATTTCGATATACTTTATATCAAACTTTTTTGTAGATAATTGAATTTCTCATTGAAATGTTATTGGTTTTTTTTTCTTAGGAATATCACTGTCTTAGTTGTTTTGGTAAAACGAATGATTTTGATATTATACCAGGTGCTATAAAAATGTAATGTTTTTTTCCGAAATTTCAAAACGTCCTGTGGGCTATACAAGGTATTGCAAGTTCTTGCAATTATAGCCAATTTAAAGCCTCATGTTTTTTCTACATTTTCTTTTTTTATTCATTTGTTTATCTCTGTTACTTCATAAAATATCCAATTTTTGAGTTGACGTGATTTTTATTAAATTTATTAACTTTCTTTTTTGTCAAGTGCTCATTATTTATTACTCATTATACTGGTTCAATGCCTCATTTTGCGTTCTGTTTTCCTTGATATCTTATAATTTATTGAGAGATGCAAGGTGTTTTAGAAGAGAAAAAGGTCTTAAAAGGACAAAAACTCAAAAAACATACCTAGAAAAATGGATTGCTTTAATCAATAAAACAACGAATAACAGGAAACAAAACAAAAGTAAATAGAGAATTAGTATCTGGTGTTTCCACCCCTTTCGCGAATGACCTCCCGACATCTTTGATTCATACTTAAAACCAAAGTTCTGATTAGGTTCTGATCTAGGCCATTCCATAATTCGACTAGGCGTCCTTCCAATTCTTGTAAATCTTGGGGTTGTCGTCCCTCACTTCGTAACCGCCGACCGATAAAATCCCAAACATGTTCAATGGGGCAAAGGTCGGGGCTACGGGCTGGCCAGTCTATGTGATCAATTCCTACTTCTTCAAGATAATTTCTCACGATAAGACTGGTGTGGGGATGCGCATTGTCTTGCATAAGTAAAAAATTGGGTCCTATATAGGGGGCATAAGGCAAAACATGTGCTTCAAGAATGTATGTGATGTATCTGTCAGAATTGAGATTTCCATTCACAGTTACCAAGTCCGTTCGCCCAGTCAAAGATATTCCGCCCCACACCATGACGGATCCACCTCCATATAAAGTTGTGTGCAAAAAATTGCATTGACTGTATCGCTCATCGGGTCTTCGGTAGACGCGATTACGTCTATCACAATTATACAAACTGAACCTTGACTCATCAGTCCAAAGAATACGTTCCCAATCTGCTTCCATCCAATTAACATGCTCATTGGCAAAATTCAATCTGGCTCTTCGATGATCTACTGTTAATGCGGGTCCTCGAGCAGCAATCCTGGGTCTTAAATTTGCCTCCCTCAGTCGTCGGCGTACAGTTTGATCGCATATGAGTGGACCACCTGCGTCTTGAAGTTGTGCTCTTAAATGTGTTGCAGTTATAAATCGTTGTCTTACAGCATTTACTCTTAAAAAGCGATCCTGGATAGCAGAGGCAACACGAGATCTACTTGACCGGCCCGTCTGGAATGTTCTCCTGTTTCCGCGTACCTTTGAATTGTTCTCGCTATAGTTGTGTGAGACACTCCCAACCTTCCAGCTATGCGGTTGTAACTCCACCCTTCACCATGTAATGTAGCTGCCTCAACACATTCATCACGAGTTAAATTTCTGGTTTGGCGTTCCATTATTCACTAATTATTGCTGGACTGTCAACAAAAAACTAATGACACAGTTGTCAGTTTATGACGTGTAATCTTCGATTTCCATAGCTTGCTAGCTGTTTGAGTTGTCCGATAAATGTATTTCATGTGAATAAAAGCATGTGGTGTTTCAAAACGGTGTATTTCATGAAGTAACAGAGATAAACAAATGAATAAACAAAGAAAATGTAGAAAAAACATGAGGCTTTAAATTGGCTATAATTGCAATAACTTGCAATACCTTGTATAGCCCACAGGACGTTTTGAAATTTCGGAAAAAAACATTACATTTTTATAGCACCTGGTATAATATCAAAATCATTCGTTTTACCAAAACAACTAAGACAGTGATATTCCTAAGAGAAAAACCTACAATTTGAAAAAAAAATCGACCAAAACGAACAAAAATTGTCGAAAATACATAACATCAAATTTGAGTTAACTTTTTGGTTGTGCGTTAAATAAGTTGCGCAGTGTATTTGAGAATAATTTTTGTAGATGTAAAAATGTTATTGTTTTTAATAAAATGGTAAGTTTGTGTTGATACTTCTACAAGAATGTAATTTTATTAACTAATTTGTCTGTAGTACCTACTATAAATATAATTGGACAAATTATTTCATTGGTGCATGAAACATAAAAATGATCCTTCTGTCAGCTGGCATACTCGAACAACAGAGATAGTGTTAAAGCACGAGTTGGAAATGGCAATCACACAATATTGGATATGTAATGAAGGTAATTTGCGCCCGACAATGCTGCGGTATGAGACGATGCTATAATAGCGCTATGATAGAAACGACGATAATGGAGCAACGCTCGGAATGTCCGCAATGGTTTGTTCTGTTATTTCTGCACGGGGACATGTGGAGTTTGAACTATTAGCCGTTGCAGTGACTTGGCTAATAAACTGGACAAAAACAGTTATCAATACCACGAATACATAGATGTAGTTGTAAATATCATTGAATGGTAAGGATTTAAATGCACAGCAGGGAGTGTCTGTTTATATTTTATTGATATTATCTAAACATAATATAAGATACTTCTAACGACCATATTGCCTAAATATAATTCTAGGATTGATAGTAAAGAAAATTCTAGGCTATAGTATAAAAAAAAATAGAAATAGAAAACAGTTAAATAATACTACTTCAACTTGAAAATAAGTAATTATAGAAATAAAACCAAAGAACTTGGGATATTGTAAACACGAGACTAAATCATAGCAAAATATACATTTGCTGGTCTTGATGTTAGCAGAGTCATTAACAAATACCAAAGAATATCTTGTGAAATATATGGTGTATCCTATAATATGTCTATAGATGTATAGAATATGTGTTTATCTTAAAAAGATGGTTGCCTGGGAAGATGGTAAATTATTGACAAATTTCGGTACTAAGTATAACCGATCTCTAAAAATTTTGAAATAATCATTTATGACAGGCCTATAAGATTTTAAATAAAATATAATATTCTCACCAAATTTGAGCATGGGTTTGTAATTGTTTTATGTTAATATCTCTAGTTCTGGCTCCTGATTTTCAGTTTTGACCACACCAGGACATAGAAAGGTAAAGAAACAGATTTCTATTGAGGTAAACATCGTTAAATTTTTAAAACAGCAGACTATGATAGTCAATAATACTAGTAGAATTAATAGTTTGTACATGTTACGAGTACTTATCTATCACTTGAATGCTAATAATACATTTGATGAACCAAGAAAAATATATGATAGCCAAATAGCTTATTAAAATGTTTAAAATGTGTATTTTTTTTATTTCCGGAACTACATAAGCACCATGTGCATTTCTTTTATATTCAATTATTTTATTTCATCGGGAGTATATTATGTAACTTCATATTATTCATCTGGCTATTTCCAATTCTGTAAATCAGATCTAGTCCCTAGTAAATATCCCCTTTCTTCTGTTTTGTATTATCTTGCCCGAATAAAAACTATGTTCGTACTTTACTACTACAAACATATCAGGTTTTAAATTTGTTTCTGATATCTATTGTACTAGCTATTGTGTTTTATTTTCTTTTATTTTTGAATTCTTTCTTTTTAATATATTTCTTTTCTCCATTGTGTGTTTTATACTCCTCGCGCTTATTTTTTCTCTCCTATATCTTCATAAAACTTTCTTATGTTTCTCTATAATTCGTTTCAGTTTTTTCTATCCACTAATCCGATGTCAATAAGCTTCATAGAATAGTTCTGCGTCACATTGGACTTTTTAAGAAAGACTCAAATTTATCCCAAATTATTCTTTCTTTTTGTGGTTTATATTTTATATTCATGTTTAATTTGCTTTGTTCTTCTGAGGTGGTACGTAAATTTTCTCTTAATGACTGGGCCATAGTTTCTTGGAAATAATTTTATATTATGTCACTTATTACGTGTATCTTTTAACTGCTATTTTACCTAATTTAGATGTTTATCATTTCTCTCATCTTTACAAGTTATATTTCTTCTTCAAGTCTTATATTTCTGTCTGTCAGAGCAATATTCAATTTTTATCATAATATTGGTTGAAGCTGTAGAATTTTTAGTTTTCGTATTTAGTTCATCTAAAATCTCTACTTCTTCAAATTGCACTTTATCATTAGTTATAAGTTGAAGCCCTTGATCATCTTCACTTTTAATATTGCTTTCATTAGTGTTTCATTCACTTTTAATTTTTTTTTTCATTTTTGTTAAGTAGTAATTCACAGTATTAGTTCAATAACTCTCATTAGTGACCAGCTGGTCAATATTCGGTTGTGACCACAAGCGTTGCCTGAACTAATCATTTGAAAAACCAGTTGTGGCCACTATATTTTGCCGGTAACACGCTATATTTAATCTTAAAAACAACTTGATTAAACTTTATACTAACATTTAGAAAAAAGTTTTAACGGTTGCATGAATTAACTCGTAGAACAAAATTATCTCAGGTAGTTACCAATATTTCGTAACAGTGTGGTTAAGGAATATATACAAAAATTGAAGGGCAGAGTTTCACATCATATTAGACGTCACCATTTCAAGAATATACCCTACAAGCTTTGTACTGAATACGAGGATATTCAACATTTGGAGACAACCTCAACGATTGTTTTAAATCAACCAAAGAGCTTAATATTTTCGTTTAAAATAAAAAATTACCACAACTGAGATAATTGCCGAAAGTGGGATGTTTACCCTCCTACATCGTATTTGTTTTCATAATTTACAATGAACTAAATAACATATTTCCATAAAAATACATAAATAATTGAAAATTATTCCATAATAATTTTATTACCCTACGTAAATCCGATTACGAAATTCTGCAAACTAATGCCGATTGGTAATGAGAGAGCTCGGCCGATAGTTTGACACGCATTAGACAAGGACAGAACACAAGGGTTCAATACCATATTAGTCAATCACTCGTGTGTTTTTTTATGAATCTGGGTAAAGCACAACGTTATGAATTCTGCGTAGTAAATGCAGTAAAGTGTAATAAAAATACTGTGTGTTAAACGAAAATTTTGTACCAATGTACCAATTTTGTACCAATTTTATACCAATTTTGTATCAATGTACTGTACTAATTTGTTTTTTTTTTGTTTACAGGTAAGCCGTTTCTTAGTACGTTAGACACATCCGTATAATGTGAGTACAAAATTAAATTTTCCTACATGATATTTTCTCGATAACTTTCCGACAAGGCTGGAATATAAACTATGACAAGATAAAGTATAACGTAGTGCTTGAATTTCAATGAGAATCGAATACAGATGTTTTCTGTAGACATTCCTTATTATGTCGTGATTCTTTTCGTATATAAACTACTCAGCTGACGGCATAGTAAGAATTCGTTGAAGAAAACAAATGACACGGTAATAACACGCTTTTCACTTTACGGTCCTTCATTATACGGCGGATATTTGACACGTAAATGGTTATACCGACGGGGTTATAGGGTGTCTAATAACAGGATAAATGTAATAATTTGAATATTGTGTGGCCGCATATGGAATATTTAACATTTTAAGATATCGTAATATAATGACATATAATATCGACTTGAATTATTTATTTATGAAGTAGCAACTATTGGTTATGAGAACTATTAAGGGGAAGGCACTGAACCAACGGTAACACGTCACGACCCAAGTGTTAATAAATCTATATGGTAGTTTAAAACGATTGAAAACGACACATTTGGACTTTGATAACACTGAAGTTAAAACGACTGCCGAGGCAAAGGATCGCCTTTAAAATCAAGCACACTCTCATACCAACCGTTAAAACACAATTAATACTAAAAATGGTATTACCATATTATTTAGAAGATATTTATTAATAGTACAGATCATTCAATATGTATGTATAGTTAACTGACCCCATATAAGATACCGCGCAGTTGCCACATGTAATTCTCAATTTTCTCAGTATTCAATTAAAATATCAAATTCCACAATACTATATTAAAGTTGTATATATTATTTATGAATGTTATTAAATAATAATTGTGCACACAATAATATATTATAGGCCAAGATGTTACGTTTTTACATTTATTTTCTGTCTACTTTAAATATGACAATTACGTAAACATCTATTTTTATAGTTAAAAGCGGACGCCGATTCACGACCTTTCAATAACGAATATTCGAGCAGTATATCTCTTTTTAACTTATTGAAATCGTATCTCTCGGATCGGGATCGGATTCTCGGATCGAATAGGATCAGGTTCGCATATCTTACATTGAATTGCTAATATATTATTTATATACCTACCTATGTAGGTATACATCGCTACGAGAGTTGAAATAAAAGAGTATGGCGGTTAGCAAACATGTTTGTTCGTTTCGTATGAAACCTGAAAAACGTAGATTTCCACCAGACCTCGCTTTATTTACGAGATAGGATAGGCATGTTAAAAAAATTTAAGGAAAATATTTGACGGCAAAAATGGATAGTGGGTGTTAGAGCAGAGCCGACTTTAACAAAAAAAAGTTGATTTATGGGCTGCTCGAAGTAGGTACTGACGTGTACTGAGGTAGGTAGGTACCTATTACATCCTCCACTTAAGACATTTCTCAAATAATTTTATCCAAAAAATATTCCAGTGCTTGAGGCCGCTAGGTTATAAATGCTAAATGCAACGATATAAGTTAGGTTTTATATTGGGATTTACAAAACTGAAAACGCTCTCTTGTTTATTACATAAGTAGGTACCTATTGTCCATTAACTTTATTTTTATGTAGGTATCTACCATCCTAGATCACAAATTAATAATTTACATCAGTGGGCAAAATTAAAAGTTCTATAGACTGTTTATAAAATTATAACCGTGTACCTACCTACAAAAGAAAGGAAAATTTTCAATCACTGTAAAATACCTCAAGGTCAGTTTCTAATTTTGATTGGCTGTAAAAAGTGTGTGTATTGGAAATCGCTTTGCGATGAGAAGCTGGTAGGTAAGTATTTATTGCATTTGTAATGATTTTTAAAAATGTGTTG
This sequence comes from Tetropium fuscum, assembly GCA_964058915.1. Lineage (NCBI taxonomy): Eukaryota > Metazoa > Arthropoda > Insecta > Coleoptera > Cerambycidae > Tetropium > Tetropium fuscum. The sequence continues at coordinate 18,806 of CAXKVY010001534.1, forward strand.
AATTTAGTCTCGGTTTAGTTATGTAGGTACCTATTAACAAACAATGTCTGTTAATAATCTTTGTCTTTGTTGAGTGTTAACGATTTGGTAGATTAGGTAGGTACCTACTTACACAATAAATATGATTGTATTTCAATCGCAAGTATATTTATTTTATTTTTCCGTTTTAAAGTTTATTTTTCTCGACTACTTAGCTGTTTTGTACATATTTATTTTTGTTACTTGTGGGAAATATGGCTACTGGCGAACCACCCACTAAAAAATGGTAACGCGCTGAAAGCACTACTTCATGAGTGGTGTGGAAACTTGCATTCAATATCAGCTGTGGTGTTGAAAATATACATATAAAAACCTGCTACTTTCACCCCCCTAAAAAAAAAAAATGTCTACGCCAATAAAAAACATTGTGTAGGTCAGGGTTGCCGGTCGTTCAACTATACATACATATTGTACGAATTGTAGGTCATTGTTAAACACGCATTTTTATTTGCATATACTACATACATATACTTTACATACTTTACATATACTAATTCATGTTTAAACGATATATTGTAAAAAAAATAGGTACAAAAACTTTTAACTTAAACTGTTGTATTTTAAATTATCAGCTCTACTAAAAACTAGAAAATAATTAGGACACAAACTGGGACCTTCCTAAGATTCTGACGTCTGTTAAGAAATTGTGCAGTACTAAACATTTACATCGCAAAAACACATATTTTTGTGTTTTTTTTAAATACGTAGATTGATAGGAAATTTATTTTTATTTATCTATTGACTATTTTTGCAAACCGACTTACTGTGAAAAAAGTTTAATGTGAAAGTATAAGAAAACAAAATTGTAGTTTTTAAACGGTTTATGTATTAGCTCGACTTCATATATTTGTTTCAAATCTTGAAACAGCTTTTTCAGCTACTTCCCGATGAGCCAGAAACTTGAAATTTGGTAGGTGTATTACAAAAAAAATCAAAATGGCGGATGCAAAATGGCTGACATTCCTATTTATAAACCGATTTGACTCAAACATGAAACTTTGTGGTGTTTTAGGTCACTCAATACAACTTATCGCTGATCCAAAATGGCGGACTATCCTATTTATGAACCGATTGGGGTTGTTTAAGGTTATTTGGCTCATTAGGTTATTTTTAACGAGTCCCATGCATTATACTTGGTGACGACGGTTTGATGATGGAGGCAGAAGGTGGACAGTGGAACTTAAAAAAGCTAAAAAATACACTACTTATTTTCTTATTTATTGTTTTTGCATGGTTTATCTACCAGACTCTAATCGAAACTTAGGTATGGAAAAGGCTTTTTTCTGAGGCTTTGTCGTATACAAAGCATCAGAATTATATTTTTTTATAATCTCACTTCGCATTTAGATCGGATTTTACTTGAGGCATTGGTAAATATAGACACAGCCCTCAAAGATAAATGGGCACGATTCATATGGTCAGTGAAAAATTCCCTGTGATATTTGTGCGAAAATGTGACATGGTACAATGTAACTGCAGATAATATTCGATAAGGCAATGCATTTTGTGCATTCACATGCCAAGATATTCCAAGAATAGCCAACATGAACCAGTATCTCAGCCGGCTCCAATCCCACTTTGGCTGGTTCTCGTAGTCGTGCACTAGAAACATCCATTGAGACAACCTTGGTATAAAACCGGACGCCATTAAAAATATGCGGAAATGCAGCCAGCGTAAAATATGACAAGCTTTGCACATAATTTGAGCACTACAAAGTAAAAGACAACTCGCTGCGACGGTTTTTTTATACTGTTAGTCTGAGCTGGGTATTACATTGCCTCTTATTACGACTTATAGGTACACGTATGTTTATGTGTAACTGTAATGTAATTTAATTGAAGGCTATTTACCATTTAATAAGGCTATCTGGAGTTAGATCTCCGTCATATGGCGTAGTTTAGGCGATCTATTTATGCTCACGGATGGTAAAAATTATGACATTGAATGAAAAAGGATTAAGTAGTAATGAAGTCGACATAGTATGCGCAGTCAATTAAAAACTATACTATGACCTCACTCCATAGATCATACATTAATGTGGTAACAAGTCAATAAGTTGTAAATAAGTACAATAAATATGTAGCAGTCATCTGATTTAATCCTCCACTGTATACCGCCTGGAACTTTCGGTTCTATAATAGGTAATATGATAATTTATTTGACACTTCCATAATTTGTATATACTGAAGATGTCATCACTTTAGCGTGGGAGAAAGATAAACATCGATGCATTTATCCCTTTCTGATTTGTTTGTGTGTCTGTCTGTCTGTCTGTCTGTGTATCTGTTTGTCTGATGGTTTCTTTTTCTTTCTATCTTTGTTTCTTTCTATCTTTGTTTCTTTCTTTATTTGTTTCTTTGTTTCTGTTTCTGTTTCTGTTTTTCTGTTTCTCTGTTTCTCTGTTTCTCCTTTTCTCTGTTTCTCTGTTTCTTTGTTTCTATATTTAAAAAAAAACTTTCTCTTAATTACTTACTTAATTACTTGCTTTTACTTAATTACTTGCTTCTTACTTACTTACTGCTTACTTCGTTCTTACTTACGTTCATTAGTTCGGTTGTTCATTAATTCGTAGATACCATGGTCAAACATGTTTTATCCAGTTGTCTCAACTATATTCTGGTTGAGTCAACTTCTGGTTGAGTAGATTCTCGTTCTTTTAAATATACAATTTTAATTTTCCTACTATCAATATAGTGATTAGAAGAAATCACTATATACGAAGATAAGAAGTATACGAAGATAAGAAGATAAGAGTATACGAAAATAAATTACGGTTATTAAAGAGACATAATTATTCCAACATATATAATAATATTGAACAGGAAGTGGCATATTTAGATTATAAATAACTGATTAAAAAATAATTAGCTGCAAATTTTATATGTACCTGCTTATATTTTATTAAAATATATTTTTTCTAAAATCAGTCAAGAACGTCTACATTCTCGGTCCATTTTCATATACCAAATACCCGATTCTAGTATTTTAGTCCATTGCCAAGCAACTATCAGAAAACAGTACGAGATAGTTACCTGTTTTTCTGGCCTAGGCTCGAAAAGTAACTATTTCTGTAACGATTGTTGTCTATATTTAGGTGGCGTAGTACACAATAAATAAATAGGTACATACAGACAATTCATATGACATTAAGAATCTTTTTTTATTGAAAGTAAAACATTTATTGATCACAATTAATATATATCAGATATACCTAAATATTTATTTATATTTATCGTTATATTGCAGTTTGTTTAAGTATTGAACATCTGCTGAACTTTGCTTGAAAAGTCAGCCACATTATTGCTGTTAATGGTTATTACTTCCTCGACTTCCACAATATTATTAGGTACTGATATTAGCAGATTTCTCTTTGTCTATTGCTCCTTTAAATATTTTATCTATCGCTACTTTATTAGCAAAAGAAATTACTTAAATCAATTAAATCTAGCCCAGAAATTACCAAAATATTTACCTAATTCATCAGTAATATGATCCCGTGCTTGAGTATAAAATGTTTCAATTTCTTTACTTGTCGATACCTTTGACTTCTTTGGTTTCTGTATTCTGGATTCTGAAATTTGTCTGGAGTGCGGATCAGAGATTCGCTGCACTTAGGCCCCATTGGGCCCCTTGTGCTTCCTCCGTGAGGGAAATGTCTCCCTAGGCCATCGACCAGCCTATGTTGTACAAAAGGCGATGATGTTGCACAGGGGCATTTCCCTCAAATTGGCCATAGAAGGCCAACGTTCCCCCAATATGGATTCTCTGGTCGATGATACGGCGGGACATTCACAAAGTACATGCTTGATCGTTTCATCTTATTGTTCACATCCTCTGCAGATGGATGTGTCACTTTGTCTCATGTTATAGAGGTGTTTCCTTACCCGGCAGTGTCCGGTTAGCATTCCTGTAACAAATCGCAGTTTACCCCTGGACATTGCCAGATAGTTGCTCGCCATCTCTTCGCAGGGATATCTCAAGAGATTTCTGGCCAGCTGACATATACTTGTTTCATCCCATAACGTCTTAAATTTTTTGTGGGTGTTTTCCTTTATTAATTGGAGTTTCGCTGCAACTGGTAGTGTACTTGAAGGACCAGGCCAGGACCAGAAGGATACGCAGGCTAGCTGCCTTCTTGTCTAGTTTGTCAGCTTCTATATTGCCGTTGCATTGTGAGTGTCCTTTGACCCCGGAACTTCTTTGGTTATTAACTGCCACTATGACCTTTCAGAAAAGTACGTAATTTCAAATATTTTGCTTTTGAACATAGAATAATTTGTCCATAACGTAGATGCCTTGAACTTTGCAGATAAATTTGAAAACTAGACAAACATTACATTTTTAGGTCGGTAGGTCGTATTTTTTCTTTCCTTCCATGTGATGATAGCACTGAAGACGACGACGACTACGACAACGACTGAGTTTCCATGAACACCAAAACACGTACACTTCGTTCGACGTGCGCTTCGCCAACCAAGTTGGCATTATCCGGAGAGGAGACTCTCAAGAGAACGAGCTCATAAGGAATTAGATAATGAAAAAGTGTTATGCTTTAATAAAAATTCCTTAATTTATATTAATACTGATTGCGATTTCAGAGAAAAATATATGTGCACCTCATAATAAAAACATATTCCCGAGCTTCAATGCTTGTTCTCCCTGGCTTAACGTGGTCATCTGGGAATGTATTGCTTTTACTCCCACATACACAATTACACAATAGTTATATTGTCGCTATTTTCGCTATAATTGTTGCGCTTCACGGTTACGCTGCACGTTTTCCCTATACCACATGCAAACATATCTACTAATGAGGTTGTACCTATGCGCGGTAAGAATATTTTTACAGGCACGTAAATCGAACTGCTGAATATTGTTTAATAAAATACCTACCACGATGTGTGCATTAAGAGGCTCTGATGAGATAAATGGAATATACCACGAACTTCTGCTCTACCATTGCACTGTGCTAATAATCATGTTTAGGTAGTTGCATCAGAGGACTGTTACAATTCCGCAATTTAAATGAGGTGGTTACGTTCCGATTGCCACTTCCAGTGAAAAAGATTACATCTGTGTGGATAGATTAACCAGTGGCATTGACCTTGAACAGGTTCACTTGCCTGCAGCCTGGAATAATAATTATTTTTCATGTATAATTTCTTTTAGTGATGCTGAATCGGTGAGTGCCTCTTATCTTTATCCGTATCTAAATACATGCCGTATTTTTACAGCAGGTGTAATGAGGAAGAAATTACGTACTTTTTCTTGGCTCCTTAACTGCCGTGCAAGTGTTAATTTTATTATTTTTTAATATAACTCTCGTACTACATAACAGTGCATTAACAATTTGGGTTTTTTTATTTTTACCTACACTAATTCGCGCTTACGTCTTGATTTCTTTTTGATTCTTGATTAAACGTAGTATAAATGTCTTTCTATCGGGTATATTCTCATTAGCAATGTTAAAAATAAACGGACCAGAAAATCCGTTAAAAAAATTAACGGAAAATTTTAACAGAAACGCTATTCTCGTTGTCCCAAATTAAATTGTTTAATGTTAAAATTAACCAAAACCCGTTTATTTTAAAAGGGTGGTAAAAGGGTGGATGGATCGTTTAATAATTTAACAGGCCGTTTGTTGAAATTTGAAACGAAAGTGTGGTTATGTGCAGTTGTAAAATAAAACTTTACTGTGTGAACAAGAACAAGAGTGGTTAGGCACCCATTATGTGGTTTATTATTTAAATAATGGTTTTTACCTTATTAAAAAAAAATGGTAATACCAGCACTTCTATTTGAAGAATTACAGCAGTTTATTCAGCGGTAGGTGGGTATATACCTACCTACATATTTATATTACTAGTAGGTAGGTATCGGTATATTGGTTTCTTAATAATAATAATATTAAAAATTATTTTGTAGTTATTTCAAGTTTACAAAAAAAAACTACATGACATGTAACTATATAAAATATCCATTCCGAAGGATGGATGTTTCCGAAGGAAGGAAGGATGATAATGTTCGACAACGACATCTTAGGGGCACATCAAATCCATTTGAAGTGCCTAATTGGAATTTTAAGCAACAATTCCATTTAAGTAAATTTACAGTGAGACAATTTATTGAAGAAATAAGTCTGTTTATGGATGAAGAAGCTAATGTAACAAAATTCCCAGTGCATTTAAGTCCTTTTCACCTAGTCAATAGTAATTTATTTAATGCACTTTATCTCAGGTATTGGCAGCGTTCAACTTTTTTAGAAAGGGTTTATACTAGCTAGACGTTGGACAATCATTTAATCTTAGTACCAGTCAAAAATAAGTAAGCAGGGCGATATCAGAAGCAATACAACAGGCAATACAACATATTTCAAATAATTGGATCAAGTTTCTAATGACTGCAGAAATATATAATCAAAGGGAAGTAACTATATATAATATATATATATATATCATGTTTATCTGTATGCTGGCATGTTCGTAAATTATTTTAAGAAATATATTGTACATTATTAGTATGTAATTTTTTTTAGTTATAAAACCAACATATTTAACAGGGTTGAGAACCCTTAAACATTCCACATTAAATTTCCTGACTTATTTAAGAGTATTTTCCTGTAGTTTCACATATTTTCCTGAACAGTAATTTACTTTTGTTTGGCTCCTAAGTCTCCTGACTTAAACTCCTTGGATTTTTCTCTGTCGGCTCATTTCAAGCAACTGTCATTTCTCTAGTTAGGTACGTTTTTAAATATTTAATTATATATGTAGTTCGGTTAGTTATTATTTAATTATATATGTGGATCAGTGTAAGGTTATAGGCTTAAATATGCACCAAAAGAGATTTGAAACTTGTGGAAAAAAGACTATTTACTTTTTCCAAGTAAAACAGGCCGGTCAAAATAAATTAAACTTGAAGACAATTTCAAAATTTTAACTAAATGTATGTATTCTATAAAGTACTACTATGCAAATTTCAGTAGAATTTCAGTAGAAATCTCTTTTGCTCAAGCTAGACGAGTTTTTTTATTTTTTTTACTGGTGACCTTGACTGACCATGACTGGAACCGAAAAATATTAAAATAGCTTTTTTTTCAAAAATAAGTAGTAGAGGACACGATCGCATTATATTGCAAATGAAGTAATTTTAATGAAATATATCAATTAACAATATATGGAGGGAGGGTGTAAAGAATGGGGGGAATGGAGGGAATGAGGGGAATGGAATCCCCCCCGTCTAAAGAAGAGTCTAAGTTTATCACTGAACGTATAAACACAAACAACAAATATGTTTATGACAAAATCCAAATCCAAAGAAGCCTAAGCAAAGAAACTTACCACCTTACCACCTCTACGATTGCAACTCTCGAAGCAGATGTACAAATATTTTCTAAATTATGCATAATCAGCACGGCTAGGAATCTTGATCTGGAGGAATTTTTCAAATATGAAAAATAAAATTCACCACCATCATTGTTGGAAAATGTAACTTTATTGGGATAATCTACTGCTACAGTGCCTTCATATGATAGAGTAGTATTTCATGGCGCAGCTTTACTTCATTTCCTAAAGACTACACCACAGATCAAAACATTTTCTGAATATTTAAAAAATCAACTCAAATCATATATAGAAATAGAAAACTGCTAAAAATATGATAAAATCATAATATGAGCCTTAAAAATACCACACCAGACTACTACAACATGACCTACCGAATAAAGGTAAATATTCATATGCTTTCTGTTTATCTGATACTATAAGTTCTTTTATAATATGATCACAATCATAGTTTTTTCCACTTATAGACAAGCTGCCTACGAAGTGGGAGAAATACCTTCTTGAACACAGTTTGAACAAAGAATTATTGACGTATTTGGCAAAAACACATAGTGTCCATGGATTACCCCATGTGCCACCAACATTAAAGATGAAACGGCTTCATGTGGTAGTTCATTATTCTTATTAAAAGCGTTATGGGCTTATCTAATTTTCAATAGTAGGCAACTGTGAAACTGAGTTAAACGGACTCTCTTGTACATCACTGGAAGAGGCAATGGAGCTAAATCTGTTTTAGGGAGATTTTCAGATACGGATGTCCTGGTTACAGGAATCTCTTTGGTCCATGTCCTGAAAGCTTTAGGTCTAGAAGAGTTGTACTTTTATTTGGTTGGGGCAAAACTCAAAGACATATTGCTGCACACAGCATAGCTTTTAATTTTGGACTTTATAAATCAATAGTACTGCGGTGTTTCAATGCCTACATATGCTGCGATACTGTCTCATTTTCTGCAAATAGAGGCATACGTTGAGCTTGATTAGCTTGACAGGAACAGTTCATTTCTGCTTTTAAATATTTGGGAAGTAAAAGCTGTTCTAGAGAAATTCCTGATTGTGTCATACAAGCATTGGAAAAAGACGCTATTGCTATGTATGACATCAGCACTGCATGATATCGCCGACATCAATATATTACGAAAAATACTTTTTTGTAGTGGAGATAGACCAATAAATACGATACCATCAACTAAAGCTTGCCTTGTGGAGCACATTAAGAGAGCGGCATTTCAAGCGGATCTAATACGGAGCCGCGCATTGACTGACAAAAAAATCCATCTCATGAAAATTGGGGTTGGGCGCTTTCCGACAAATAGTGGATACCAAAATGGGGCTCTATGCGTCCAGTTCGGTTGGAGCTGATGTACTTGGAGAGATGCGGCTGAAATAAAATATACGAAAGTATGAGATGCTTATGTCGCGGACTGCAGCTCCCTTGCACGGCCACATGCAGTAATTGTATGAGTCAATGTCACAATGCAAGTCAGTATAAACCCGATCCCTTCCTTTAGGTTTTGATATTTTGTTAATTTATGTTTCAATGAAGTTACTTCATGTGCAGTAGTTACTTCATTTCAATGTGATCGTGTTCTCTACTACTAATTTTTGAAAGAAATAATATTTTAATATTTTCGATTCCACTCATGATCAGTCAAGGTCACAAGAAAAAATACGAAAAATTGTCTAGCTTGAATAAAGATTTCCACTGATTAAATTAATTTGCATAGTAGTACTTTATTGGGTAGTTAAAATTTTGAAATTGTGTTCAATTTCAAGCTATTTTGACAGGACGATTTTACTTAGAAAATGTAAATAGTTTTTCCGAATGTTTGAAATTATTAAGCCTAAAACCTTACGCTGCCATTTAAGAGTGTTTGTGAAAGAAAATGATGCGATATGACATTTTTTATCTTTAAATCAAATAACCGAATTATTTGGAAAATAGTATAATCACTTCTATCTTGTGCAGATATAAACTTTGGTAATTTTTCAGCTGTCATTTTGAAAAATTGGCAGAATCTTGAGTCCTAAGGGAAAAATTTTTACTAATATGAGAGCAAGTCGATTAAAATATTGTCCTTAACACCTGTGCGAAGTGGTTTGCTTGCTGTTTTTTTCCCGAAGGCCATAGACTATATGGTTTATTGCAAAAAAAATGTAAATCTACGAGTCATACTCTGAATTATTAATAATCATTACCTATATGTTTTTTGTCGTAAATTTAATTTTCTATTCCGGTTGCCCATGAAAATAAACCTTTCCGCTTAGGTTGACTTTTTAATACAAATTGTTTATACGTTATATTCAAGGTATTGCAATTAAACATTGCTCATTTTATTAACTAAAAATTTAGATTTTGAGAAAGCTTAATTAATACACTTTTTCCTCAGCTCTATGGCAACAACATAATATGCAAAACTTTCGTCAAAATCGATTCAATCATACTCGTCAGATTCATATATCACCAAATTATGACTGTCTAAATTTGATTTTACAAAAATGTATTTACTACAGTCTTTCTAATAAGTATGTGTAGTTCAACGACCGGCAACCCTGACCTACACAATGTTTCTCATGTGCGTAGACATTTTTTTTCTTAGGGGGTTGAAAGTAGAAGGTTTTTATATGCATATTTTCAACACCACAGCTGATATTGAATGCAAGTTTCCACACTACTCATGAAGTATTGCTTTCAGCTCGTTACCATTTTTTATTGGGTGGTTCGCCAGTAGCCGTATTTCCCATAAGAAGCAAAAATACTATGTACACAACAGCTAAGCAGCCGCGTAAAATAAACTTTAAAACGGAAAAATAAAATAAATATAAATATAGTTGTTCGGCATTCAATCGCAGCTTGCCGTGCATTTTTCACGTTTCCATCCTGCCAGACTCTCTTTACAGTATGTCGTTCATTGGCCATGTATGTCATTCATGTTTCGTCAGTGTAATAAATTTTCCTCCCTTCGTTTCGAAACTTTTTTATTTTTCGAAGATAATCCATCCAAGCACCTATTTCATATATTTCTATAAGTATTTCTTGAAGATGCAAGATTCAAAATACCAACAGTGTTAGCACGTCTTCGATGTTTAATCGTCAATCCGTCTTCGATGCTTATATGTCAATGACTGATTGGTGGTGACTGACATCAAACATTTCATAAGAGAAGCTTATTTCTAGCGACGAAGAAAATCGGCGTGATTCTGTCACCTTAATAGATGTAAAAGACGCTTGGATCCTTTGATGTGAAACTAACACTCACGTGATTTTCCAAAAAACCCTAAACACTATACCCGACGGTTATTTCGCCAACCATGTTGGCATCATCCGGATATTTTTTAATTAATGCGCTCCTATTTTTTTAATATTTCTCTTATAATATTAACATATTTATACTAAAATTATCTCAACATTCTTATATATCTTTTGAGATCATCTAGGAATTTATTCTCAATATTGTGATTTAGTTTTGGTAATCTGCTCAACGGCAACTGCAACGGCATTAAAATACTACGCTAAAGGGATAGGATAACGTGTCAGATCATGGCGTAAAAAATTAATCATGAATTTTATTTGGAGAGCGTAAAAACTTCGGGGGTAGCGCATCTCGGGAGCAGTTAAGCGTGCGGTAGAGTATCGGCGGCGATGACGCCGGCTCGAAGGGGTAATCAAACAACTTGATTAATGACATCGCGAGAGCGACAACCACGAATTTAGAGACTTCCAAATGTGCTTCGACCGTTTTCTTTTCCCGACCCGAATTGATCTTGTTTTACGCACTTTAGCACTTTATTATACGATAGAATAGGAGGAAAGTGAACAATTTTTAACAGGATGTTATTTAAGTTAATGGCAATCTTATGTATTTTTACAAATGGCACTCGGAATATCACCAGATGCTATTTTCCATTTTCTCGAAAGTATTTGGATTTACTTTATTGCCACCCGCAATTTGCCTATAGGAGTTTTGCTTAAGTTCCGGATATTACTTACCCAAGCTATCCAGTTTCTAGGGATATAAAAAATGCAATTTTCCAAAAAAATTCATTACTATAGCAGATTTTTAGTCCCTGCGGTCTGAGACCGCGCGCGTCTCATGAAGGGTTAATGAATGATTGAATCATGATCCAATAATTTATCAGATGCAATCAATATAAGTAAACACAATATCCGCTAATCAGAACTGTAGACCAGCATTATGTTCCTTCTTTACATAGATAGTAGGCCGTAATTACATTTCAGCATTTCCGAAAGACAAATATCCTACATTAGCAAAAGTAATTACACTGGCATTTAAGCAATTAATTTAACCTGTGGTTGAGGAACATTGACTGATTACACACAATGCTTTGAGGATTTTAATGAAAGCCGAATCGAGCTACAAGCTCCATAAAAAGCCTTACCAGGTTAGCGGTAGAAAGTTGTGTGTCGCAATTATGATTTTATTGGTAGGTATTGTTATTGAGAAATGCTGACCATAATTATTACTCGGCCAGTACGGCAGAGGAAAGCTTTAATTTAAAAGCCGTTCGAGGTAATAGAGCGTAGTTCTAGAGGTAGTTATAATATTCTTCGTGCTATAATTATTTTGTAGTAACCTAGTAGGATGGTAATTTCAGTGCGTTCACTTTTACTACACTCTTGCTGTTCATGGAATGGACACTAAAAAGACAGTGATTGATTTCTTCGTTGTTTACGATCATATGGTTACTGTTTGTAAGCCGTAAAAGATGAAAATTGATAAACGGAGAGGCAGGGATATTGTATACTTATTTTGAATTCTATGCTATTTTCCGATAATAATTCAAGAATAATAAAGTGTGGTGTGGTTATTACCATAAAGAAACTTAAAGATGTACAAAAATAATCTGTTGTTTCTCCTCCAGGTTCACATAAGACTTAACATTAGCAAAGACCGAATACGCACTAATTATACAGTGTGCTACTTAATGACGTGCTAATATTTCAGGGTGTGATTCTTTAGGTAATTTTATGAGGAAAAATCCACATGAACATAATCAGCAACGGCTTTCAGGCTTATTTTTTTAAACGGCATTTTTATGTCCATGTAAGCATGTCCTCTGACATGTTTACCTACTAGTTTGTTTGCCATTGTTATTCGTCTTTTAACTAACTAGTATAAACTCTTTAAACTAACTCGGAACTGTTCCATGTTTGAAGAGGAATTGGCGAAGGATTTTAGCTACCAATCAGAATTTGTGGGTATAATTCCATGCAGGTAGGGGTCTGTGCCCTCTCAGTAGTTGTTTTCTGCAAATCAACTAGTCGTAGTTTGGCCCACTGGGGCTAGAGGTCGTCCTTCCTGATTAGCCTCGTCAATTCAACATGAAAACGGTCTCTTACGTTTTCTCATCAGATGTGCAGCTCTTGTTTAAACAATTTTATGCAAATTGTTTAAAAAACTGTGTTTGAAAAACTAATTATTTTTGACAATGGTAATGACAAATTGTGATTCTAAAAATTGATGGAAATGATTTAAGTATAGGCCCATCTCCGCATCGAATTAGGCACTCGTTCAAATATTGCCGGCGTATTCCGTAGTATTTCAAACAAGGTAACTATTCTCTCTCCTAGTAGACAGAGAGCCAGCTACATAAAAAAAATTGTTATCGCTACATGGCTGATTCCTATTGTCAAAGGATCCTTTTGTGTAACCAAGTATAAATATGGTATAAATTATATTTCTTTAATTTCTTCAATTTTATTTATAAGAAAAAAACATATTTGTTTATGATTACCACATATAAATATAAATAGAAATTTATTTGTACAAGTGACAAAAACATACATTGCATAGTACTCAGGATCTTAGGACAAAAACTAATAGAATACATATGATAAAACATATAAAGATTAACGCCAATTATAACAGCATCCTTGTTACGGGCTCTTACTGACGGTTTACTTTTCTTTTAATAGACTGAACTGGAAGTTGATATTCATTTTCATCAAATTAAACGGTCGATGCTTGGGATATAATATCACATCTATCAATATCATCCAATGTAACTAGACCTGATGTTGCTGGACTGAAAACAATATACATAAAATGCACGAATCCCATATAATATATAATTCTTCCTATACAAGGGTATCCTTGGTATCGTATGGTTTATATTTGTTAAACGGTATATCAGAGAGGCCTCTACACACACTAGTGAATATCAAAAACTTTTTTTTGTGGACTGCAAAGTTCACTTTGTTGTTACGAAAATACTGACTTAATCGGTGAACACGTGTCAAATAGAACTTGGAGCTGGCAAAACCTTAAAGATTATATGTGTATGTACTGCTGACAATAACTTATTCAGAAAACAAAGTGGCACCAGCGGCATATATCTTGCTGATGGCAGAATTTTTAGCCTATCGGTGCAGATGCCAATGTACGTACTGGTCAAAAAACCAATGTCAAGTTTATTTTCGTCAATGTCAAGCTTATTTATATTGTGTGCACTTTACCAATTATATACCTATAAATATTTACTTTTGTGCTCTAAAAAAGTAAACTTACATGTTTATCTCTGATATAATTCCTAAATCTTGTGCAACTGGTTGTACTTTAGAAAACGAGGAAGACGTCCCTGCAACTCCTTCTGTGAATCTGTAATTGTAATTACATTGTACACATTGTATTTAAAAGGGAAAATCTTAACACTGTTCAAACGACTCTAAAATACGAAAACCATTTTCTCCAATTGTAGCTCTGGAATCAGCGGACCAGGGAGAAAATTTTGTAGAATTCTTAGAGCAAATCTCATTTTGTCGGGAAATTTCATCATTGCAATTTTTTCCAATGGCTTGAAACTGCAACTTTCCTGCTTTCCCAGACTCTAAAAATGTTTATGAAATAAATTATCCTGTCTTATATTATAAATTCTGAAAACTAACCCGAAATTACGAATGCTACATTTTCACTCAAGTACACTTTTGATATACGCCCAAATACCACGAAAGTCGTAAAATCACATAGCAAATCTGCAATCCTTGATTGTGGACGTAAAATCATAGCTTAGGTTTTAAGGTATGAAGATAAATAAAAACATAGGTCGCTTTGTCAACTGATAGTAAAATTCTAAAGCGCATCTAAAATTCTAAAGCAATCACTAAACTTTCGATTGATGCAAGAATTTTTAAAAAATATTTATAAGTAAGCTCGGAAATGTAATTTAAATGAAAGATAATGATAGAGATATTTAAGTTCCAAATTTTTTAGTTTCTCTTTTTTGCATTTTACAATATTTACCGACATCGCGCCCTCTGGATTGGGATCCGGCATATAATTTAATTTTGGATAGTTACCATATTTTAAAAAGATTCTTGACTATAATAGGTTTTTATGCAACAAACAGTCGTTTATTAAATATAATTAGTTAAATAAAATTAGTTTTTCGAAAACTTTTAAATTTAAAAGAGACGTTTAATGCTGGTCCTGATGATATCCCTCCTTATTTCATAAAATTATGCAGTCCCTCTTTAGCTTTTCCTATATTTATAATTTTCCAGATGTCTCTAAACAGTGGTTGTTTTCCACAGTTATGGAAATCAACATTTGTTTTCTCGTTATTTAAATCAGGCTGTAAAACTGATATCAACAATTACAGACCAATTTGTTGTTTTTATTCTATAGGAAAAGTTTTTGAGTCTATTGTAGCGGAGCATATACTGCAAAATTACAATAATGTCATTATACCTGAATAACATGGTTTTTATCCTGGACGCAGTACTGAGACTAATTTATTTTTGTACACGAATTACTTAATAAATCATATTGAACTTGGCGGCCAAGTAGATGCAATATATACAGATTTCCGGAAAGCTTTCGATCGGGTTGACCACTTTCCTTAACTAAAGCCTTCTCTTAACTAAATTAGCATCTTATGGTATTATAGGTAATTTATTTTTGTGGCTTAAATCATATTTATATGGAAGAACTCAAATTATTAAAATTACTGGTTTTGCATCAAATGAAATTAAGGTGACATCAGGAGTGCCTCAAGATAGTCACTTGGGTCCAATTTTATTCTTGTTATTTATAAATGATATTTCAACCAGCATAAACAACAGTAAATTTTTATTATTTGCAGACGATTTCAAAATTTTTTTTTGAACGTAAATAGTAGTGATGATTGTTGTAAAATACAGACCGATCCGAACTCCTTGATGTTATGGTGCTTACTGAATAACATGGAACTGAATTATTAGAAATGTAAAGTTATTACATTTTCTCGTAAGAAAAACAAAATTGAATTTGATTATTCTATTAATAACTTAATATTGGAAAGGGTTAATTATATTACTGATCTGGGCATTAAGTTAGATTACATGCCGCGTTTTGACCTTCACATTGAAGATATAATAAGGAAATGTTTCTCTATGAGCGGTTTTATCAAAAGGAAAACCAGTGAGTTACTGACATACATTCCATTATTTTATTGTATAATTCCCTAGTCAGATCGTCATTAGAATATTGTTGTACAATTTGGAGTTCCTACTATGAAGTACATATTAATCGTCTTGAGACAATACAGCGAAAAATTTGTAATTATATTCTGTTTAAACTTAACATAAATAAAAATGACTATAATTACAATGAAAGGCTTGATCTACTTGGATTTAAATCCTTACGATATAGACGAACATGTAATTATATTAAATTTGCTCACAAATTGTTTAATGGGAAAATAGATTGTAGTGAATTGATATCTTTACTTTCTTTACGTATTCCTAATTATGGTACAAGACTAACAACTCTTTTTTATACATGCCACATACCATCGTACTAATTATGGTTTTCATAGTCCCATAAATAATACTGTTAACTGCATTAATAATCTTCCATATGATTTTGATATTTTTACAGCTTCTTGGACTCAATTAATGCATTTAATTAGGAGTAATATGCAATGGACTTAGTTAATCTAGACTAATATTATATATTAGTGTATCTTCTTGTGTAGATTTATACACTTAGTTTATTTTTGTTCCTATTCATGCTTTCTGTTTCTTTATTCTTGTATTTTTTTCTTTTTTTCCTTTTTATATCACCACTTGTAATTTATTTATTTTGTATTTTTCTCACTTTTGGATTGTATCAATTGGGTATGCAAATGTTATCTGCATAATTAATTTTTAAAATGTTTGGTTTGACTGTGGATACATTTTTAATGACGTATATTTGCAGCCGTGCCCGTGTAACGAAAATGACTGAAAAAATAGAGATCATTCACGCACTCAATTTTAATAGGTTTTGATACTAATTATTTTTCTGCTTAAAATAGCCTACCAATAAATAGCTGCTATGCATACTACCATTTTCAACTCAGAATATTAACTACATGTAAATGCGTATATATTCATGTCTACTTCAACAGAAAGCTTTCTAGACAAAAGAATAATAAATGTTAAACCAAAGCAACTACACGTTCCTATTTGTATTTACATATTTAATGCGAGATTACTGTCTTTATTCACATTTAATGATCTGAAAGCGTACGTACAGCTATGCGCGAATTTATTTATTAAAATGTGTCACCGCTATATATCAGCCGATTGGAAAGGTGCATTTGTTTCAATAATTGCGACGAATTTTATATGGTAATTCGGATATTTTACATATTTGATTAAGAACATTCGACAACCATTTATTAGTCCGATATGGTTGCAGGCACGTCGAAAACTAACTGGCGCCATTAAATGGATAACAGTGTCGATGTTAGACTATTCTACTAGAGCCAGGCGCCTTTCTTTTACCACAATATAAAGGAGTCACTGAAGACATTCAAAGTCAATTAATTAATTTCTCTAACGAAATTCCAAAAGTTCTCAAATTTTGGCATAAAGTTATATATTACTAAAAACTAAAATTTGGCCGCAGGTACGGATCATTATAAAAAAAATGGAAGAAACAACAATCGGAATCTTTTCCAAAAAAATTGCAAAACTGATGCAAATGAAAGGCATGCCAAGTGCTTCACAGTAAATAATATCCCAGGTTTTTTCCAAGCAACCTCTTTTTCCAACCGGAAACCATATTAATTTTGAAAATTAAGTTAATTTTACTATAACTTATCATACAAATTGCCGGAGCATCCCGGAATACCGCTAATTCCGGGATGCCCGTGACTTTGCAAATTTAAAGTGCAGCTTAGAATAATATTTAACAAATTTGTAACCCTGTTTTGAAACTTTCACTTTATTTGAACCCTCTAAAAAATATCCCTGAAATTATCAGCTCAAGTAGGTACCTATAGGTAAAATTTGCTTCCATTTTCGCAAATTGACACGCAAGTTCGAAACATTATTTTAAACGTAAATCATAATTTGCATAACTTTTGTAATTTTATTGCAAAATTTACTTAATTTTCATAATTAGTATAGTCTTGGATAGAAAAAGAGGTTGAAAACTTGGGATATACAATAAAACACTTGACATATCTTTCAGTTTACACCCCTTTCGTAGTTATAGAAAGTTTTAGTTGTTATAGCGAATTATTGTTGTTTTTCCAATTTTCTATAATGTTCCAGATCTTCAAACGGGTTGTAAAATGAGATTTAGTTTCAGTAATATATTCTCTAACCTTGTATTCAAATTTGGAACCTTTTGGGTCATACATTGACTGGCCTACTAGCAAATTTTCGAACACTAATATTATACGATTATTTATTGATAGACTATTACACTTCTCGCCAAATAATTGTTGCAAGGCTGTCGTGGCGAGGTGTCCAGAAGGTAAACGCATGAATGGATAAGTTTAGAAGAACTGTGTGGGTTCAGACGCAAATACGTATATCTAGGGCATAGGTAATGCTAACAAAAATCAATGATATGGTAACACACATCATGTGGTATTGTTATAAATACCGCGGAACTATGCAACGCGGTTTACTATTACATAGGATATTGAGGGTTTGCCTTTGCTGGTTTTCCATCACGCGATCTCCTACTTTCATTTCCGGTAAACGCGGCACGCGAATGGATCGCTTAATAACTATCATCAGTAAGAGGCTTTGACCTTTTCTTGTGTTTATTAATTACATACATCTTATCCCCTAGGCGATAAAAAATTACATAGCATATTAGGCTTGCGTGTTAATTTTTATTTGGCCAATGGCATATGATCTGACGGGGAAATTAAATGTTGCCATTAAAAAAATAAGTTTTGGATCGATTCGTTGAACTTTGTAGATACTCTGGTGGGTTCAGTGGGCCCATATTTCGGGCATCCATTGCCTTGATTTTGATTATTCATGACGCATCTACCAAGCTGAACTATATGTTGCTCAGTCAAGACTTATGATTGTTGATTATCCACCCTAAAGTTTGTGAATTCGGACAACCCTAGTTTCAACATGCCTTTTTGTATTTTCGATATAAGATTTCTAGATATACAGGGTATTTCTAAATTAATTGAGGATTTTAAGAGGTGGATATTCAGTAAACATTAAGAGATACATATATTTTCCAAGGTCCCTTCCCCTCCAAGTAACAACGCTCCAAATAACATTTGGGTTAGAAAAATTGTTTTTATTGATTTTCTTTACCATGGACGAATGTAGGAGAATTCGGCGGACAAATTGTAATAATAAAATTATATTTTTTGTAACTCTGAGATATTATTACAAGCGGCTAAAAAAAATTTATATTATAAAATATATACCTATTTATAAATATTTTAAGATGTACAATGTACATATAAATATAAATATTTTACATCAGAACTTTTTAATGTATCGACATTTCTATATTTAAAAATTTATTAAACTATATTATAGCTTTATTAAATAATGCTTTTGATATGCAAAGATAATAATATGCATCAATATGCAACTTTTCTGTCTCTTGAGATTTGTTTGCAAAATTGTGAGTGCTCACATACACAAAATAATAAAATTATACATCATCCCCTTTCAAACCACTTCACCAAGGAGTTATTATTCGATGAAACAGTCAAGTATATTGTTGTCAAATAAAGACATTATAACAATAACTGACAATAATAAATTTTCTCTAATCTCTAGAGACTTACAATGTAATGCAGTCTATAATTATTTTAACTCTGTTACAGGCTCATTTGAAGCCCTGTTAAGGATTGATCGATTCATTTCGGAGTTCTACAGGATGCTATTTTAATTATTTTATGCAATTTTATGTTATTTTGTGTCAGTTTGGTTAAGCGTAAAACTAAAAGTGACTAGAGTTCAGACTAGACGTTCATTATTAGTTCATTATTTCATATCTAACTACATGGTATTTTAAATAATTAATCTCTATAATTTATCACATTATGATGTATTCATAGTTCCTTAATGATTATATATTATTATTTACTGATAACGTTTTTGTAAATAAACTAATTATTTAAGCAGTAAATACATAACTTTGTAAAAAAAACGTACTGGACGACTATGATCTCTTTCATATAAGTTAAAAAGTAACTAATAGTTATACGAGCATGAAATTGGAATGCATGTCATTTCCTCGGCGTTCATCTTTCTTTTCGAATTTTGGACGGCCCTGCCTGTGTCGTGCTTTGCTGTAATATTTTATGATCCGATATTATACGTATTAATTACAGCAGATTCTGTTTTCTCCTGCGTTTAGTATGCTTATGTTTTGATATGGTATTGATGGAGAAACCACTTGTTGAATTTTTGACACAATTTGAGGTTAGGCGGCACAGTGATCCACATTTGTGCCCTGTTATTGAGACTGGATAAGTTTCCCTTTTTTATAAGCCATACCAGACCTATGTATTCTACAGGACATATTAAAGAAAAGCCCTTAGTAATAAGGTAAATGTCATTTAATTTAATTTGCTCATTAATGCACAAAATAAGTTTGTTACCTAGAGTTTATCCACAGCGCATTGAAAATATGTTTCCTTTTACATATTTACTGTATAGTTATTACAACCACGTTTCTATATAGGTTTTTTTTACTGGGGACAAATCAATCTCTAAAGGAGTACCCTTTGAGACCTGAAGTCGCAGACTGACTTCGCTTTTCGGACAATCACCTTTGAGATGAGGGATTGCGAGACTTCTTTCATCTATCGGTTTACCTACGGTTACGTCTCTATTTCCTCTACGGACTATGGACTACGTTGCTACTTACTCAGACAAGCTTTAGATATTACTGTATTTTCTTCTTTTATCATTGTACTTTCTATACGGGGTACTCTATATATTGATGCTTTTGCTTAGCTGATTGTAAGCAATTGTGGAACCTTTAGTGTACAGAATTTTATGAACTAAGATAGTTCTTACGTATTACCCTTGATGTAGCTACGTCAGGGGTATTATTTACATCTAACAGTCACCGTTGGCAACATGTAACTTAACCGCCACTGTTCGGTAAATTATTTTTTAATTAATAGGTATGTACATGAATGTTCTTTTTTATTCATAAACAGCACAGTAAATCTGCTACTTCTTGTTGCAATATATTTTTTTTAAATAGTGCTGGTGGCAGCAATGTAAGGCAAATCCTTGTTTTCTTGAAGTAGGAATACACTACTTTTTTACATCTAGGTCTGATACTATAACAACCTTAATTCTAATCCTTAATACTCAAGAGGATCTTGCTCGGTGATCGAGTTTGGATTATTACCCACGGCAAGTCCAGACCTAGGATATCAGCTGCTCTATATATAAAAATTCCTACTATAGCTTCTTCATCGTCCCTGACCGTGAGGGTATGATATTCGAACTCCTGATAACCTTACAATCTGTGTCCAAAGTTATTCTGGTGTGGATACTGTTGTGTTATTACTGGTATTTTACACTTTTTTTTACAAAAAACACCTCTAGGAGGAGGGCTCAGGCTGGCAATCAGTACCACTAGCTTAATAGAAGCACGGATAGAGTCTGCGGAGTTTGAAGAGCAGGTCTCGTTTTCATCCATTTTTGCTCCTCCTTCAAGTCAATGTTCTCGACCGATGCGCGAGGCCTAAAAGACTAACATTGTCGTGATGATGGTCTAAGAGGACTACATCAGCCATATTGGCCCATATTTGCCTGACGGTGGGAAACGAATTGTCCGTCGTTATTATTACTATATAATAAGTATTATTATCATTTTTTTAGTTTATTTTTGTCGTCCTTTACTCAGGTCAGGCCTCCTCAAGCCAACGACTCCATTGAGGAGACGCGCCGGTATTATTAACCAGTGACCACCCGTCATGGCCATGAACTGAACAGTCACTAGGTCCTGTCCTCATGTGCCCTAAGCAGACGGAGTGATCCGAGAATGACAGCTTTTCGCATGCTGCCCGCTAAGTGTTCTGCCGCTTGACGGCAAGCCGGAATTTTCTTGAGATCAGAGAGCAGGGTGTCTCTTGTACCTATCACCAGAACCCCAAGCCAAATAGAATTACCTAGATGACGCCTGCGGAGTTCGAAGAGAAGATTTTGACATTTCTCTACTACATAATGATAATCTAATAACTAGTCCAGATAGTCCTGCCAGCCTCGTTACCCAACATCCACTGCCCACGCTCGCGGGGTAAGTGGTCATTAAGGCCGCAGCTCATGTGTTCTTAGTAGACGCAACGAGCCAAGTATGACGGTCTTCTGCGTCTTTCCGTCTCTGAATTCTGCCGATTGGCGGCATGCCGGGATGATTTTCAATTGTGAAAGCAGGGATTGTACCATACCTCCAAGAGCGCCAATAATAAGAACCACTATTTTAACAGAATAACCCGGGAATAGCCAGCCTGTGAAATTTTGAGAGTAAATCTCGATATTTAGTCCGTTTCTCCCCCCACTATAAAGTCGATGTTCCTTTCGGCCGGAGCCCAAAACTCTATAAACGAACATCGTCTTGAGTTGGTGATCGAGGACGACTACGTCAGACTTATTGGCTTGTATCTGCCTGAAGGTGGGGAATGAATAGTTCTAGTATAACCGGGACCTCTCATTCCCGATAACGTGCAACGAGTGCTGTAGATTTTGGAGAAAGAGATAATTAACTAATTATTATTCTTACTTTGACCTAATAAATATTACACTCTGAACACAAACAAGAATTAGCAACTCAAACCAGAGCTTAAATAAAATGCAGTTAAAAAGTTATTTATATTTGGCGCATCTCTACTCTTACTGTATATAATATAAAATTTTCTTATTTCCCATTTTTAAAAGTGAAGAATGATATCCATATTTGTTGACCTGGAGCTAACATGCATCCGTAGAAAGGAAACATTTATTTGAGTTATGGTCCCACATATTCCAAAACATTTCACTTTCCACGAGTGATTTTTATAGGAAATGTAGACATAATCCACCAAATGGAACCATTTATCATACAAGGGGGGAATTATGAATGTATCGGACATCTGAATACGAGCGATATTAATAATACTGTGAAATGCAAGGTCGATGGCTAACTATTACGTTACTAACCTGCTGGCAATCCACCGCATGCTGCGATTTGCTATTTACAAATGAACACAATATTATGAACGGAGCGGGTAATCAGACGAGTGATATAAAGTTTAACGATAGCTCTCGTCAGATACAAGTTTCAAAAGCATGATTTATTTCCCTTTAATGTGTTGTAGAAAACCTTATTTACATACGCTGTCTATGGAGATCAGGTGGAATAATTGAAAAAAAGTATTATTACTATCTTCATTCTTTTTGCTACCTACCAATAAAAAAGAAATTGATGGAAATATAAATGAATTGAAAAATAAGAAGGCTCCGGGTATAGATCTAATAAAAGTTATATCTACAGATATCTCCGAGCACCTCGAAGTCAATAGGTCAGTAATACATTAAAACATTATAACAATATATTAAAACAATAAGTTACTATGTAAATGCGGTAATAATGGGTATGGAGTAGAGAATGTATAGCAATTTTTTCGAGTTTCAAGCAATAACTACAGGTGCAATCGTTTTGACTATAATACAAAAGTTATAGAGAATTGAGTAACCTACAAAATGAGTGCTAGCGGAACTCTGTAGCTGCATTTTAAGATGAGAAAATGGAAAACCCGCTAAAAAGGAGCGTTTTATTGAAAATTCGTAATATACAATGTTTAAGCTACGGTGTCCGTGTACAGCGTAAGGGTATTTAAAAAGTGTTAATTTTTACCCAGTTAACTTAACCTTAAAGAAAATGTGTTTGAAAACGGATTGATTATATTTTTTTCTTTACAATTTCATTGTTTATTAGAAATTACATATTGCTGGGAAAAAATGTTTTTTTGCACAAATAATTGAGTTGCTCTTACGCGCAACGTATTATGGCCCTGAATGATGTCTCAGAGTTCCCCATCGATATCCTTTTCGATACCTGTGTTACGCGGGGTCAGAGGTCGCGAAAAACAGTTTAAAATCGCATCTTAAAAATTGTAAAAGGGACAAATTTTCAATAAAACTCATTTTTCGCGGATTTT
>CAXKVY010001535.1:0-45000 GCA_964058915.1 Tetropium fuscum
CCTTGCTGGGGTTTGTATTTATGCACTGCTTATACCATATCTCATGGATGCTCTTCTGAAATGGCCAATAAATGTTCTTAGGAAACTGGAACCTCGTCTGCTTGCTGCTTATTGAATATTCTTGTAGGCGATGTAGTAAGTATTTATATTCTTGGTATTTTTCTTATAATTTCTTACTTTTTAAGTTATGAAAATTTTCTATGCAACATGCTTTCTTCCAAAACCCACTCGTTGCCCCTTTATATATAATTATATTTCTCTAATATTCTTAAGGTATTATAATTTTGGATTATGAAAGTAGTCTTACATGTGACATTAGCTGTCAAATGATATCACCATCTGGACATATTTTTACTTTGATTAAATATTCCAGCTTTATCTCTACTTGCTTTATAATGTACAGTATGTCAGAATTTGCTTCATTTTATTTACAATTACTTTGTCAAATTTGAATAGGCTGTATTTAGTACAAGATGCTCAATGTTTAACTGAATCTTGCGTTGCATGGTAATTCTGGTCAGATTCTTACCGATGAATATGAAATTGTTTTATTTTATGAATAAATATCTATATACTTTTGTTTTAAAATGTACTTGACTATTTTTACTTATTATAAATACTATTTACATGGAGTTTTTTAACTAATACTATGCAATGAAAGTTTATTTATAATATGTTTTATATGTATATCGACTTATATGTTCGCTCTCTCGCTACAATCTCTTTTGGTTTCAATATATATATATATATATATATATATATATATATATATATATATATATATATATATATATATATATATATATATATATATATATATATATATATATATATATATATATATATATATATATATATATATATATATATATATATATATATATATATATATATATATATATATATATATATATATATATATATATATATATATATATATATATATATATATATATATATATATATATATATATATATATATATATATATATATATATATATATATATATATATATATATATATATATATATATATATATATATATATATATATATATATATATATATATATATATATATATATATATATATATATATATATATATATATATATATATATATATATATATATATATATATATATATATATATATATATATATATATATATATATATATATATATATATATATATATATATATATATATATATATATATATATATATATATATATATATATATATATATATATATATATATATATATATATATATATATATATATATATATATATATATATATATATATATATATATATATATATATATATATATATATATATATATATATATATATATATATATATATATATATATATATATATATATATATATATATATATTGAAACAAAAAGAGATTGTAGCGAGAGAGCGAACATATAAGTCGATATACATATAAAACATATTATAAATAAACTTTCATTGCATAGTATTAGTTAAAAAACTCCATGTAAATAGTATTTATAATAAGTAAAAATAGTCAAGTACATTTTAAAACAAAAGTATATAGATATTTATTCATAAAATAAAACAATTTCATATTCATCGGTAAGAATCTGACCAGAATTACCATGCAACGCAAGATTCAGTTAAACATTGAGCATCTTGTACTAAATACAGCCTATTCAAATTTGACAAAGTGACACCTGTGACACCTGTGTGCATCCTACCTGTACTTACTGGTAACAATATTAACTGTTAAAATAATTTTAGGGATCCTAATTTTTTTTATTGACTTTTGATAGGTCGAACAAACATACATACATCATCATACATCATACATCATATTGCCAGACATTTTATCATTGCTAGTAATGCCCCATACGCTTCTTTTTATTTATAAAAAATTAAAATATTTTCGTATGTCTGTAATTTTGATATGATGTTGTTGCTATCAAACAATTTAAAATTTATTTGCCAGACAATTCGATTGTTAAATAATATGTTAGACCGACAAAACTCTGACAATGATTGCTCTACTTTGCTAGTAGTCAGAGAGAGAGATACAGTTGTGAAATAGATTGCTGACGATAAATTATTAAAGAAGTACCTACGAGTTTAAGACAATAACATTTTAGCATTAAAAAGAAAGAATTAAATTAGAATTCGAGTAAAAAAGGAGGGAATTAATAAATTGCATCATTGAAAGTTAAAAAAATACATTTTTTATTTAAACTGCTCTGATCACCACACGCAAATTACAAACAAATACTTTTTTTAGTCTCTAATAGTGTCACGAAAAAAGAATGCATAACATCCTCTTGGGAAATGTTGTATTCTAATAGTTTATCATCGTAAAAACAAAAAAAAACAACAGGGTAATTCTTTTATTAGTTAATACTTATTATATTTCGTACTTACTTTGCATTATGCTATTTGCAACTGATGATGGTAGTTGCTCTTCGACCATACAAAATCATATTTGTTGTCGCTGACGGTACAACCGGAAGCAAGTGGAGATAAAGATGTTGGATGTTTTAAGTGATCATTCCTCCAAAGTTTTGTTACATAACGAACCCTTAATAAATGCCGATGCAATTCAGCTTTACAGATGGTAAACTTGATGGAACGGCGTTCCGAATTTATTTTTTCAAAATTATCATTTTTTTTATTGATAAGTACTTGAGAATAAATTAAATCGAACGTCAGTGACATTAAAAGAATCACGGACCCCATGCATATGAAAAATAGATTTCTCTAGAGCTACGAATGTAGTTTGAAGTAATTCTTCGTCATATGTAATAATGTTTCTAAAAGCTACTTTTTATATTTTCAAGCATTTTAAAAGGCCTAACTTTACCTTTCCGAAAAAAAAACCGGTGTGTAATCACATACTGTGGTTGCGTGGAAGCATGGTAAAGCTTCAGATAAAGAATTACCTAGGATTTGGTATAATTCATAACGCCTATGTATCGCTGATGATTACATCCATGTTTATCCAAATTTTCAGAGATACGCTTAAATGATCCATATTGCCAAGAAGTATAATTAAAATATCTGAGTCAAAACAGCGTAAGAATATCTGCGTTGAAATTTATTTGACTGATATTATAAATGATCCGAGAATCAGCTTCTGTTTGCTCTCCACATCACAATCAATCTTCAATTGTTCTAAAGACGTTGTTATGTTCCACTCTATAAGAATTAACATTTGTTGAAACTTACGTAAATATGTTTATTACCAAGGAATAGTATCATATCATGATTAGCCCATGATTTAAATTCTGCAAAATTATGCGGTCGAATTTGATTTGGACCGATTGATACTGGGCTGTCTGAATCATCTCGGCGTGAGCGCTCACAGTCTTTAATGGAGGGTGAAGAATATTGATCAAACACAATATCAATAAGAATAAGAAACCATCAACGATACTGATATCAAAAGATAATGGTTGTTAATTCATCTTGTTACCCATTTTCTTAACTTCGATAATTGTGCTTTATCGGTTTTACAAATTGAACCATCTGCATGACACATATATGTTGGCAACGGTGTTAGTGGAAATGATAACACTTAACTCTCAATATCGACCTTTTGAGTAAGAGAAATCCCCAACATTCGACCAAATAAATCTCTTTGCATTCTAAGCTCAACAGCTTTATTACCAAGAGTAATTTTTTTCTTTTTTGGAGCTTCTGTAAAATTGAGCACTCAAATCCTCACCATTTTCTTCAATATTAATAGTGTAGCAATAGTGTAAAGATTATCGTTGTCCAAATCTGGATTAAACGGATTAAAATTTTTATCGAGAATGTCAACAAAATCGGCAATATGTAGATTTTGAATATATTGGGTTGTCTACCATCACATCTTGTAAATATCTTAATCCACAAACATGGGAGACATGAGAGATCAAAGCTGCTCTGATACTGTGGCTTTTAGTCCAGCGTTGACGTGCAGCTATCGAATTAGTAAAATGTGCAATTTTTGAGCATAAGATCTATCGGTATTCTTGAAAATGGTTTATCGGTTTTTTTAATTCCATAATTTTTCAGTTTAATTATTTTTGTAATGGTATTGAACTTTGTAATGGTATTAAATTTTGTAATAGCAACACTCATATTGTCATATCAATAGTCTGAAAATATAATCATAAAATATTATTAAATAGTATTTATTCATAGAAATCACCAAATAACTACACACACATTCGAAAAACGCTGGGAAACTATGAAAATAAACTGTCAGGTGACAGCCTCAACAAAAAGTGGCGTCAAATTCCCCTCTGCCGGATCCCCCCACAAAACTCTTACTCATTGACTCACAGCTGACAGCACTATTGTAGGAGTCTTATCGGTCTGACTTATTATTTAACAATTGAATTATTATCTGGGAAATTAATTTTGGGCTTTTTGATAGTAACATAACATCATATCAAAACTACAAACATACTATAATATTTTGAAATTTCATTTTAATAAAAGTAACGTGGCACATTGGATGGATGGAATATGAATGTACATCAACATTCAAGGCAGTGCGTAAACGTCTTGAATAGATAACTGTAAAAGGCTTAAATTTAAAGGTTATGATGTAAATTGATATCGATAATTAGTAGTAATGAAAATTTTACGTAACTCATGCAATCACTAGGGAATGGTTTAATGAAGAAAATATAGCTAGATCCATTAAAGGTATTAAACATAAATGCATCTAAAGTCCGCGCCACCGCTCTTTACGTGTATATACGGCCGGCGCGCGACGTAAGTTGTATTGATGGAAGTCAAAGTCAGCGTAGTATGAGATTCGTTCTCACTCATACAAATATAAATCGGTACGTTGCAATCTATATTCACATATTCACTTACTAGTCTAACCCAGGGTTTTAAGTCTGTAATATTACATGGATAATATATTGTGAAATAATACACAGAATAGCTATTTATGTAACCAGTTGGGAAAAGTACTATTTTGTGTAACAAATTGATTTCTGCGGAACAAGCGCTAGCGAGTTCCGCAAAAGGATGCTGAGTTATTCAAAATAGGGTATCCCAACGTGTTTCATACAAGATTTTCACACTTTTCAAAGGGTTTTGAAAAGTGTCACTTGGCATGTCAAAATTAGAAAAAATATATTACATACATTATATTACGTTGCTTGTCACATGGGCCGTATGCTTGTCACTTGCCTAGAAAATTAAAATAATTTTTATCTATATGCAATATAGTCAAAAAATCGTCTAGTGCTGCCACTGTAAGGAAATATAGAATCTACCAAAATGATGAAAAAATAACTCAGATGAGACGTAATTAACATTAAATTCACTGTTCAATAAATGCCCAAGAAGAACATCGTGCGAAATTGATTCTGTAAAAATATAGGATTCGGAAGATATACAACCAGCGCCCAGTGTAGCAGGAACTTAGGGAACGCAGAAAATTAAAAATGATGCTGTTTTACCTGCATCTATAGAATAATTTTTCATATTGACGACTATTAAAGTTCTGAGTTATCTGATGAACAAAATAAAGTGTGACAGATGATAGTTGTGGTAGGAAGCATCCGCGTAGCAAGGAGAGTTCAAGGTCACAGCTCTATATCACGACTCTCAATAGCCTACGGACTGCTGCGTCCGTACAACACGGGTTTGCAACCGGGTTTGCATTAACGTGTGCTTCGCCTGGGCACCATTTGACCGCTCTACTGAATGTATAAATGCTGTAAAACTTATGCCGATTACCCTTTTACTTAACAGTTTAGAATCCGAGTCTGATGTATCAGCTAATAGTAATAGTTCCACTAGCAACGAAGACGATATTTAGTTTATAGTTAGTTTAATAGTTAATTTAGTATTGGTGAAATTTTAATTTTTGTATTCAAGAGTTTGATTCGATTTTGTTTTTCGTTTTATATATCTAATAATATATTAGAATAAAATATGAATTCTCTCTTCTTGTACATTTACGTGACGTGAGACGTGACTATCCTCTATCGCTAGTCAAGGAACCATGTAGTTATATGTGGTAGGGTGCAGTATAGCTTAATTAAAACATGTTAGAATATTGTAATGTATAATGTATTATTATACTGTTCCATGTAAGAATAACGTATATTACATACAAATAAGTTACATGTAATTTTACATTCCCGGACTAACCAAATACCTGCATACATTTTTTATTTTACCCATTTAGGGGTAACATTAAAAACTATATTTCGATTTTTAAAGATTTTAATACGCTAAGATATAATACACTAAGAAATAAAAAACGTTATAACTCATCAAACATAGGAGATACGATTTTATAATAAATCCCATAACCTCTTTATAAAATACATATTTATGTCTTAATTAAGGCAATAGGAATTTAGAATTTATAGGTAAGGATGTGGATAACCTTTGTAAGTGAACACCAAATCTATGTATCCATCAACCTAAAATATATTGAGGAATTTCGAGGTTCCCATTACAGTTGGAGCTCTGCATTGATGAGTCAGTCACTCTGTCAGTGATGACACTTATAGCTCTATGTAAACCTGTATCGCTTATTACAATATTCGTGTAAGAGTCGTGAACCAAGTAGAACAGGACGAAAGCAATCAAATCCTTAAACGTCACATGTATCGTTATCCTGGAGAGGACTGGAACCTTTGTGACTATAGCACTCGAGTAATATAACGCGAAAGGCACGTCAGAGAAGTGTCAGTGTTTTGGTGTTGGTAGAAATTCAGTCGTTGTCGTCGTCAGTGTGCGGTCACATCGTTTAATGGATAAATTAAACCAATTAATGCTACTCGAAGAGTCACCGGAGAGTAGTGGGTCCATAGTATGTAGTAGTTACTACATAGTGAGTAAAATGTTGTCTTACTCTGGAGTTATTATAAAATTCAAATGTTGAAACCGTGTGAATAAGGTCGCAGCTTAGAGTAAATAATTTTATTGCACAAATATGTGTTCGTCTTTTCACATGTTGAGCTTATTTCAGTTGCGAAGAAGTCAAATATTTAGTAAGCTTTAAGGTTTTCATGTGAAAACTTTGTAAAGCTTCACGAACGCTGTTTGTGTGCCTTGATTCACTCTTAACTATGAGTTAGTTGAAACCAAGAGAATAAAGTTCAGCTAAAACTTACGGCGTCGAATCATGAGAAGGATATAGGAATGTCAACTCAAAGTACAGAATTGCTTGCCACCAAAGCTTTAAAGCTACGGTTTCAGAGCAATCCTAGTTTAATTGACAAGATTTCTTGCTTGAAAGTCTCAGGTGACAATAGAATTCATTTCATTCATTTCGAAGTTAGTGCCCTGAAGTAAACCTTTCGTAGGTATTTTATTGCACTTGGAAGGCGCCAGTATTTATGTAGTAAAGATATACCATAATTGTATGACCTAGTAACCTAGTTTAGAATTTACATTAATTTCAAATTCACTAGAATTGTTTTATATTTATGCTAAAATATGTTCCGTGGGGTTATTGTTCAACCCTCCAGTCGTGGATTGAACATTATTCTGATTCAAGTGGACTCAAGTGAATGTTGAAACATTGGAAATTATTATATTTCTGTAATATTTTTAATCAGAGTTGTGAGTGTTGAGATCAGAGAATTTACAGGTTTTCATTTCCATTAGATTCATTTTATTTTTTTATTAATGTTATTTATTTTTTTATTAATTTCGAATGTTATTTCTTCTTTTCTTCTTCAGTTACATTTGTTTTATCTTTTGACCAGATACATTTGAATGGTTGATATGTCGAAAGTCTATTAAAAGGCTCTAGAAAATCTACTGCATTATTAGGCGCATACAGTCTCTCGCATGATGGATGATGGCTACAAAACGTATGTTTTCAGTATTAGATCCGACCTGATGTTTAACTTTTATCAGCTTTTACTCATCAAAAGGCCGTAGTAGATTTTTCCTACAACCATTTATTTGTATGTGAAAATTCGATTTTTTTCGAATTCGAATTCGAAGATTTTCATCCATCTTTTTCTCGAAAACTGTCTAAGATATCCTGAGTGCTCTAGATTATAAAAAATGTATATTAAACAAGGCATTAAATCTATTGAATAGGCGCACACCGTCTATCGCATCATGATGGCTAACAAAACGTGTGTTAAATGTTAAACCAATAATGTTGAATATCGTTGAATGCGTCTTGAAAGGAACTATTTAAAAAAAAAATAATGTACAGAGTTTCCTATTTCACATAACAAGGGCCATCATGATTTGTAGTTAAATTGAAGATGATATAATCTTATAATTTTTTTCCTGGAAATATGGAGGGCAAGTCGCATGACCTTAAACTGTATAGCTGCCAAAATTTGAAAAAATACCTCAGATAGTTCCAGAGATACGCCTAATGATCACAGTAAATGCCTCGGTATATTAGAATTGTATACTTCTTAAATATATTTTTGAGAATGGAGAATTGTGAAGGTATCTAACATTCTTGGGCCCATTCTATATTCTAAAGGCCATCTGTATTCAGGATATAAGTTCGCAATCTCTACGGTATTAGATTAAGACTAGTTTATATGGGTTAAATCGTTGATTGAACGAATATATTTCCTTCAGTCAACGGTTAAGTAGAGGCTTACGAGAGCGCTACCCAAATATCAATATAAAGCCTGATTTTAGTCGAGTAAGCGTGCCTTAGATAATGCTGCTCAATTGTTTAGTAGCAAATACTTCAGGTAGATCTTTAGGTTTTTAAGAAGTACCTATATATTTTACATAAGTGAAATGAAACCTGACGTCTTACGTTAGATACCTAGTCAAATATATATATATATATATATATATATATATATATATATATATATATATATATATATATATATATATATATATATATATATATATATATATATATATATATATATATATATATATATATATATATATATATATATACTTATGTTTATACAGAGTCTGCAGAAAGTCCTATTGATTTTTTTTAATAATTGAAATATGTAATTTTCTTCTTCAGCAGCTCTAATTGCTCAACTTGAGAAATGCTATGGATTATTTTGAGCATTTGCGCTACCTACCTGTTAAAATGACAGGTTAGAAAAAATCAATAAATTACGGCATAGTCGACAAAATATTCAGACATCTGATGAGGTACTTAGATATATATGGTTGTCCATTTTTATTCTCAAAAAATCAGGAAAAGAGAGATCCGTTAAAATTGAAGGGATCCGATAGAATTGAAGGGAAGTTGAATGTTGTTTTTAATCTTTTGTTTATATCTCTTAGAGTTATAGACCAATCGTTCTCAAATTGTGTGGCGAATGCCACGGCACACTAGTGCTAACACACAAAATCTCAGCTCGAAGGAAAGAGCTAGTGGCGTGCATTCCACGCTTGCCGATACCTATTATAAAAAGTATGTGTTACGCCACTGAATGATCTTCAAAATGATAAGTAAGTTAAATTGTCCGTGCGTTGTTCTGCTAAAAGGTATTCTTACATTTTCTCCATAATAGGCACCGTTACGGAGTAAACCGACAGTTTATAAAATAATCGCTGATCTTAATTTTAGCAGAACTGTTAGAATCAACAACTGAAACGCTCATAATAAAGTTGACATGATAAACGCGCTCATTGTGGAGAACCGAAAACATAAAATTTACATTAAATACTCGGATTTACCTTATTATAAAATACCATTAAGTGCTTTTTAATAATACCATATAAAATTACAAATGCTGAATGTGCTGATATTGTTCTATTACGGATTAATACATGTACATAACATGTGTAATGTAATGTATGGTAACGCGTTGACCTCTCGGCATCTCGAGAATACAGACGGAAGTTTCCTGTTGACGACATCCAAATTCTCAAGTATTTACTGATATATTTCAACGACTCCACGAAACTGATAATGTATGAAGAAACACAACATTAGTGCACTGAAATAAAGAATAAATTTGTGAATTATCTGTGCATTTGTAATAATTCTCGACTACGCGTGAGAAGAGCAAGTCAGCAGCCGCAATTAAATAAAAACAAGGTATGGAGAACCTTTAAAAAATATCATCATCATGCATATATTGCATATTATTTTATAAAGGGTTTGCACCCTGGTGATGCCCAGAATCGAAATAATTTATGCTATTGGTTGTTAAATCAAATCGAAATGATGTTGTCTCAAAAGTTCTGTGGACAGTCGAGGCGACGCGTTGGGAACTATCACAATTTAGACGTGTGGCAACAGGAAACCCCACACACTGTTAAGTCGTCATCATTTCAAAATTAATTTAGAGTTAACGTTTTGGTTGGGTTTTATTAATGATAAATCGGTCCTGTATATTGGTCCTGTTGTCCTGTATATTTACTCCTGTTGGTCCTGTATATTTGCCTCAACTTTTAAATTCCGATGGATTTTTAGATTTTCTAGAACATGACCTTCCCGTTATTCTGGAAAATTTGGCATTACAGCTTCGTGTAGATTGTTACCTGCAGTTAGATGGAGCACCCGCCCACTCAGGAAGGGCAGTACTAGGTTCGCTTAATGAGCATTAACCTAACAAATGGGTTTGTCGCGGAGGGCCTGTTCCTTGGCCTGATATTACTCTGACTTTTCCATTTGGGGTATAATAAAAGACAAGGTATATGAAAGTATAATTACCTCACGTGAATAGCTACAACAACGAATTAGGGCCACTTATCGTGACCAAAAAAGGTTCCGTCATGCAAAAAATTAAACGGGCAATTATAAAAAGATGTGAGGCCTGTATTGTGGCCAATGGCCTACAATTTGAACAATATTTAAATATTGATACATTAGCGATACAGGTTCTGTTTAGTTTATTAAATGTTAACGTGCATTAATTTTGAATTATTGTTACTAAATTACCAAAATAATTTTAATGCTTTAATTTTTTCCAATTAAAAAAAACGATAATTATCAGGAATTACAGAGTATATAATTAGCCAGGAGTACGCTTCGGCATTTCTTAGATAAGGAATAGTGACTTGAGCGTTTCAGTTGTTTTTTACCACAGTTCTGCTAAAATTAACATAATGGATGATTTTTTGTCGGTTTACTGCGTAACAATGCCTATTATAGAGAAAACTTAAGAATGCTTTTTGGCAGAACAATGCACGAACAATTGATATTACTTATCATTTTGAACATCAGTCAGTGACGTAACACATAATTTTTATAAAAGTTATCGGCAAGTGAGGAATGCACGCCACTGGCTCTTTCTGTCTAGCTGAAATTTTGTGTATTAGTACTAGTACCGTGGCATTCACCACATAAAATTTGAGAACAATTAGTTTATAACTCTAAGAGACATTAACAAAAAAATTAAAAAAATATCAACTTCAACACCCTGTATTTCGGAGAGGGTTCAGATTTCGAAATACCTTTATATAGCATAAGTTTATAAGTCCGTTTAATTTTATCGAACCTACCTTTTCCTGATTTTTTTCAGACGAGCACACCAGGATTTTTTGTACGGGCACACCAGGATGCAATTTAGGGGACCATACAGAAGTGCAGCCAGGAAGGAACAGTCCGGTAGCTAAGTGTCCAACCAACCGCCAGCAGAGGAAATCGGTGACCCCTAGACTGCCGGGGAATGGAAACAGCTAATATTAAGCTGCTACAAATAACCTTATTTCGCAGCTGGCCGGCATATGACCGTAGCAACCGCACTCGAGATAGGGACCCAGGTTTTCTTAGTAAGCGAACTAAACCGAAACGCCGCGCCGTGTGCTATAGGCGTGACAGCAGTCAACAATATCACCACTTGGACAAATAAATGGCGCATCAAACTATATGGGACGAAATCTATTTACATCCATTTCATCAACAAGAAATATGACTATACTCTAGTGATTGTCAACCAGCAAATAATCCCACATGCCAACGAGGCAAAGTATCTAGGCCTAGGTGCAAAACTTCGACGGAAAATACATGTGAAGAAGAAACGTGAGCAATTAAACCTCAAATTAAGACAAATGTATTGGCTCGTCGGATGTCATTCTGAGTTGACAATACACAACAAACTGTTTCTCTACAAGCAAATTTTGAAGCCCATATGGAATTATGGCATCCAACTATTAGGGGATGTACTAATAAATCCAACATCAAATTAATTCAAACGTTCCAGAATAAAGCACTTCGAAGCATCGTCAAGACGCCGTGGTACGTGACCTGAATATGCCTATTGTTGAAAATGGGATCAAGAGGTTTGCAAGCAAACATCAGAAGAGGTTAGAAAACCACGAAAACGTCGAAGTGATATCACTACTCGACAACAACAGAATTTTTCTACGGCTAGAGACAAAAACCGTTTGAATTAGTGTAGTGACAGTGAATGTGCCTATAATAAGCATAATACGTCTATCACACGAACCAAGTGATTAGTGTTATATGGAGTATGTCACTTGATACTCATCTACTGAATAGTTAAGTCTAGATATTAAGTTTTTTCTTAATCTTGTTAGATAGATTTAATCTAGTTACAATGTTCAACGTCCACGGGCGGTTTTCTAAAAAAAACTCAGGACAGCCGTTAAAAATAAATTAATAATAAAAATCATCATTGTTCACGTGTAACGGTTGTCTCGATGCATTCCCTACGTGCAAAATAATACAAATAATTTGTAAGACATGCGATCCTTATTAAAAACAGCTTTTTACGCTTCAGTGAATTCAATTTAGAAGAGCGCTTTTCAAGTGAAAGTTTAGCTATCTATTACTGCTTAATTTAAGGTCCTATTGTAATTTCCGAATACCCTAATAAATAATGTATGTGCCCTAAAGATATCGCAATGGGTTCAGCCTAGGAAGTTATGACCCTAAATAACATACTTTAACAATAATGGTGCTATAGACAAATATTTTAGTAGACTCGTAAATAGCAGTAATGTTATATGTACAAATATCTACATAAATACGTGTGGTTTATAGATCTTCATAAATACTAACACGTGGTTTATAGATTGAAACTATAATAACTGTCTAGAAAATAACAATGGCCAAATAAATAGTGAATACTGGCGTGTGTATCTTACCTATTTCTAAATACTTCTGGTGCACTGAGTCATATTCATCCCAAACAATAGATCTAAACCGGTTCCGTTCTCTGGAAGCTGCAAGTACCGGCTCTTGTTTGTGATGTTCATTCGGATTCCTGAAAATACAATTAAATCATAAATAATGAGCGAAACTACAAGTATTTATTTTTTAATGGACGCTCATAGCAATAATTATTCCACGAGAGAGAAAATATTTATAATGTAAATGAGTTAAAAATTGTTTCAGATATGGGAACATTGGCAGATATATACCGCTCGTTAGGAACAGAAACGCAGGTGAGAAATCTGCAGGGAAAGTTGTAGTGTAAACAGTATGTAATTTTCATATACAAAAACATAACTAGGGAGAGATCATTAGGAAATATTGA
The DNA here is from genome assembly GCA_964058915.1 of Tetropium fuscum. Lineage (NCBI taxonomy): Eukaryota > Metazoa > Arthropoda > Insecta > Coleoptera > Cerambycidae > Tetropium > Tetropium fuscum. The sequence continues at coordinate 13,430 of CAXKVY010001535.1, forward strand.
TGCTGAAATTGATAAAAGTACACCAAATAATTATTAATAATAATTTTTACCCGATTTTGTGTTAATTTATGATTTTATTTTTTCAAGGTTTTATTATTTTTAAGTGTTTAATAAAAAACGTGTATTACTTTACCAAAGTAAACCTTTATCAAGAACAGACAGTAGAGGAAGGTACCCTAATATGAGACAGTTCTACATATTAGACACCGCAAAATCTCGTAAACTATGTATCTTTATCTAACAGCAACTGCCGGAAGCATAAGCCCGTATAACAAATTTTGCCACGCACGACAGTATTCTCACGTTTCCTAACGTTCTGGGTATGGCGTCACAGAAGGCGAAAAGGAGTTAAGGAATGGCCAAAAGGAGTTAAGGAATGTGTTTGTCTTTTCTTCTTTTGAAAAGTACTTTTTAAGTCGATGATTAAAAGGCGTGATTTTTCAGCAAAAATTAAGGTGGGTCTCTCACATAAATTGTTTTTCAAAACCCCTTCCTTCCAAGTTATACCCCCTAAAATTGGTGAAAAATTGTTTTGATTTATTTTCACCGCCATGGAAGAATTTAGAAGAATGAAATTCAGCGAACAACTTGCACTGATAAAATGGCAATTTGTAGAAATTTTTGTAACAGATATTGTTACAAGGGGGTAAAAAGACCAACCCCTATAATATTTTTCTTCAGAACTTTTTAACGCGTCGATATTTATTTATTTATTAAAATATTTTTTACAAAAAATAAAACCGACACCAAAAGAATCTATTCAAAAAAACTGCACTAAAAAGTAAAAAAATACGTTATTCATTCTTACTTAGAATATAATCAATTTAGTTTTCACGATGACCGTATATGGAGTCAGATTTTTGTGTTCCCCGGAAATGAATTTTGATATAAAATGGAGCGTGAGAAGTGGATGTTTGACGGAAATAAGTTTTGAGTAATTTTACGCAACCGATAATAAAATTACAATTAAATGTAAAATTATTATAGCGTCATATAAGTAATTCTTCCTGACAGGCACAAATGAAGGGTGGGCATGTGCCCTTGTGCCCCTTAGGACCAGCCGCCACTGATCATATAAGAACCTATATCTGATAATGTGAGACGCAAAGCGCTTATGGTTATTTGTCACGTCTGTGTAATAACCAAAACGCCACTGATCATATAAGAACCTATATCTGATAATGTGAGACGCAAAGCGCTTATGGTTATTTGTCACGTCTGTGTAATAAACAAAAAAAATAATATTCATGTAAAAATATTAATATAATTTTGAATCTGCTACTTTTGTGTTGGTTGGCACTAAACCACCAGTGTACACTGTGCAATATTATACAATATTATATCCATTATATGTGTTATAAAATAAAAAAATATATAAAATGATAATAATATGAAAATGAAATTTTATCGTTTACCCTATAGACATACTTTAGTCAATCATTGCACGTCTATAACTGTTCAACGTTTGAATTTCTCAAAAGTTGAAGTAGGGATTGTTTATAACAGCCATATATGAGAATGAAAAAATGCCACATCATCAAAGGATGCGGCTACGCTTTGACGAGATAAACGTCGGCACGCGCGGCTCATCATAGACATCATTATCATATTCACATTCCATAAGTCCGGATATGAAATATATTATATCTTTGAAATTGTCAAAGTTACATCAATCGAAATGTTTATTACCAAAAATAGCTGTAGCAATTATGTCTGAGGTATCTAGATTATCACTAGGCTAACGAGCACATGGCTCGAAAGCATGGCTCAACATTTCCAAAATCCAAAACCATAATAGAATATACAACACTAGTAGGGCTTTTTGAATTAACCACATTATACTCGGTCTAGCCTTGTCTCTAGTGATTGTTGGCCTTTGGTATTTGAGTTATTGGTGACACACCTAAATAATATTTAAGAAAACATGGTCCGTTGTAACAAAACGCCACTTTTATTTTTTGATCAGCCAGACGACATCTATTGGGAACGAAATTTACTCGTCAACAAAAGGCGCCTGACTAATTAGTAGGATGCATAATTCAAATATATTAACACTATTTAGTCTGAAAGGAGTACAAAACTATAAACAATAGCATTTATGTTGTTATGACATAGTATTTCTTGCGATAATATACGAATATTTAACAAAATATTGAAAAATCCCATTTTCCATTGATGACAACATCGGATTCTGGGTACGCATAATATATATATATATATATATATATATATATATATATATATATATATATATATATATATATATATATATATATATATATATATATATATATATATATATATATATATATATATATATATGATTTATGATTTGGGCCACTTTCTAAATAACCTTCTGGCTTATTAACAACACGACTATATTTATTTACTTCGAATAAGTAATTGGATATTTCAGTCGATTGCTTCCACCCATTAAAGCTACTGAATTGAAAAATACAACTTTTTTAATTTTTGACGTCGATGCCAGCCAATGTTTGCAAACGTCTAACGAAGTATCGTAGGTATGTATACTATATACTATATATATAATTGTATTCCCCTAGAAGTTTGAATTTAGGTTTATTTGTAATTGTGGTGTGGCTTTAAGCAGTTGTATTCAATTGTAAGTGAACACGTTAGATAACCTTGGCTGACACCGACTCAAAAAATAACAATAGTGGTATATTATTAGTCTAATAAATTGATTATATTCTACAATGATTACAATGAAGTTAGATTTCAACGAAGTTAGCATCTGATATCCTTAAAACATTATTAAGCATCTGAGTATATAGACCAAGAGCTGGTGAAGAAAAGAGTGTAGTAATCTTCTATTGAATGAACAAAATAACATAACTATAAATAACATTGAGCTGCTGCGCTGCTGTAAAAAAAATAAATATCGCCAAAAAAAGTCATAAAATCAGTGATTCCGAATTGGACCAAAATTCGATGGGAGGTGCTCGATGTATGTCTTAATACGAAATCGACCGCCTGCCATGCTAAATCCGTTGTCAAATCCGCCTGTTACGTAAGAAAGTGGCATTTTCGAGACACATCATTATATTTACCTTTGTTTTATCAATTTCATTCTCGAAATTATCCTTTGAAAGTTTCATATTTAAAATTCGGTTATTTAAATCGAGTCCCAAGATTGCATCGTTTTTTATACATTTTTTGCTATACTCAACTTTTTATTATGATTCAATTTTCACTGACCATTGTACATTGTACATGAGATTAAATAATAACCGGGTGCGCTGTTTGAAAGTTGGGCAATGCCCGCCCGGTTATTATAAATTCGGCGTGAGCGCGTGAACGTTGGCGGATAGGCAGGCGTGTTTCACAAGGTTTTTTTACTTGGCGGGAGGGTCAAATCGAGTTCTGGAGGCTTTCCTCGAGCCCGGGGAAGTGGATTTTTTCAATATGAGATAAATGCAATGATGCGTCTCGAAAATGCCACTTTTTCGCTTGGCAGGCGGATTTGACAACGGATTTAGCATAGCAGGCGGTCGATTTCGTATTGAGACGTACATCGAGCATCTGCCATCGAAATTTGGTCCAATTCAGAATGATTGTTTTAATGAATTTTTTTGTCGATATTTATTAATTTTTTTTACAGCAACGCAAGAGCTGCGGCCTTACAGTTGCATTTCGTAATGCTCTATGTCATTTTGTAGTTACGTTAATTTTTTCGTTCAATATAAGATACCACAATTTTTTGTTCACCAGCTCTTGGTCTAATACGCTGGCCGTATAGAAACGTATTTAACTTTATGCTGGATTTATATAAAGGCACAATAATAAACGACCACATTACTATTTATATCTATCATGACATACATTACAAATTCTGTAATAAAATAAGCGAAAACTACGCAGCGAAGCAATGCTCAGTAACAAAATCACTTCGCCCGAGAAAGTCACGCAATCTGATAAAATAAAATAGAGATTTCCGCGAATTTACTTTATTTAGGGTTCTACTGGAAAAAGGGGTGTTCTACTGGAAAAATTGAGAAAATGTCATTTTAGTCGCACATGACATGTGCAAAGTTTTAACTGAATCATTTAAAAAAATTTGAAATGATGGTCAGAAAATACTCCTACTGATATCCGGTATAACTAGTTTTTTCTAATATAAGGACCTCCTCGGCAATATTATATAAATGAGGTTTACGCAAATGGCGCATATGCAAGACAAAAAAATATGAAACTAATTCTCATGATTTTCATGTTTAAGTACGTAGTATAGAAGCTCTAAAAGGGATTATATAAAAATAATAGCATCCAACTATACGTTGTCTACGTGTATTTTAAGCTCGCTCATTTTGTTTGCAGTAAACAATTCCAGGATAATATGCCGTAAAGTTCAAAGGATTGTAATTAATGGCCGGGTAAACGAGAAAGCGTATTTTAATTCACCTTGTTTACAAGGAGCTAAGCTCATATACATACAGAAAAAATTTACCACACTCTGTGAATTATTGTCTTTTAATGAATCGAAAAAAATATTTAGTATTAATTAACACAAATAAAAATGATTACTTGGAAGGCAAGGGGAGCTTTGGTAGATCAAAAATTAATACAGACCGTAAATGAAATAAAAAAATATACTACAAGCAAACTATAAGAAACAAAGCAGTTAGCTGAAATACTAATATAAATCTGAAACTAGATATATTATATAAATAGTGGCTGGAAGAATAGGCAATTATAAGCAGGAATTATAATAAAAAAGAAATTGAAATCACCAATAATAAAGTGTAAACTAGTTTCTAATAAGATATGCGTCTTAAGGCAGAGATAAATACCAAAAAATAGATAGACTCTAACTACTTAGAGTTTAGAGAAAATAACATACGTCATCATACGCACAAGGGAGGATATATCACAGCTTATCGATAGGAATCTATCTATAACTACATATATATCTATAGCTAACTATCTAACAATAACTAACATATAGATACCCAACGATACGAATTAATTTACATGCCAGTGGTGGGCTGACGCCAGTTTAACGCGATGGGCGAAGTTGTGACGTATATTATCTTCTCTAAGCAATTTCACTCTACGAAAATATAATATGAAAATTTTGCTAGGAGATATAAATGCAAAAATAGGCAAAGAAAAACTGTACAAACCAACAACAGGATACCATTGTAAACAAACAACTAATGAAAAAAGAGAAAATAATTGGATAAGCATGTACTCATTGTACATGCTTCCAAAGAAAGGGAATACACAAAGAATGGCAATGACGATCATCAGACGGTAAAACCATAAACCAAATAGACCATATTACTACAGAAAAAACAGGAGTGAAATATATTAAAAACGTAAGAAGTATAAAGGTTTAGATGCAGATCAAAGGTTTAGTAGCAATAAATCTGACACAATTGTTACCATAAATTATAGAAAAGTTAAAACAAAAGTAAAGCAGATATTAGATTAAGAGCCAGCCAGGAAAAAATGGAATATGTAAACGAACTAAGTAGATAACTGGCCGATAACAGCAACTAAATTAATACAGTGAACGAAAATGGACCGAAACAAAAACATGGAAACATAGAATACAGAAACGACGACTTAGAAATTCAATAAGGAAACTAAGTAGGAGGAAAAGCATGATTTGATAAACAATGCAAGACAAATCTTGAAGTTAGAAGAAAACTAAGGCAAAAGATGATGCTACAGGAAGAAACAGATGAAGCAAAGAAGAAGTACGAAAAGCAAATAATGAAACCAAAATGTTAAGAAAGAAGAAAAAGTATTAAGAAATAAGAAAAGAAAAAGTTATGAAGCTGTATTAGCACAAATGGAAGAGGATCGCAGAGATATATACATTACAAACAAGGAGTGGAGAATCCGAGAAGAGGATATCATCCAACACCAGTATTCTATAAATATAGTGTTGCAAATGTAGAACGAAGAATGTTATCAGTTGTTAAACGAAGACAAAAATAGTGAACAAGAAGCGGCGCAACAATATAGAGGAAGATTAAGAAATGTGGTACCAGTCCCGAGTAATGAGGAAATTAGGGTAAATAGTTTTAAAACTGAAAAATAGTAAAGCCCAGGAAGTGATTATTTGACAGCGGAATTATTTAAATATAGAACAAATGAGTTAACCTGCCGAATACAGAAACTATAAGAGAATGGAAACACGGAGTTCTGCCAAATGAATGGACGTAAGCAATAATTTGCCCCAGACCTGAAAAAGTAGACAGTGGATAATTCCGAAACTAGGGGTATAGCTTTATTAAATGTAGCATATAAAAGATTGGCTATCTATATAAGAAACACATTGGTAATATAAGTAGAAGATTGGTGAATACCAATGTGGCTACAGGTAGGAAAGAGCTACGGTGGATCAAGTTTTTACGCTTAGTGTAGCGTTCAGGCTGTGTATTCAGGCTGTGAGCTTTGAATATGGTATAATCTAACAATAGTTTTATTTGTTGACTATAAACAAGCCTACCACAAAATAACAAGATATAAATTATACAAGACTTTAGAATAATTGAAAGTCAACAAGAAGATATGAAATATGATACTATTAACATTACAAAAGACGCAGAACGGTGACAAAAAAGCGGTTAAGAAGATAATCAGTGTTAATCAGTTTAGTCCCAGATAAAGTCATATATAAAGGAATGCAGGAATTAATAGATCAGGACTTGGTACTCAAAATTTGAACAGGTATTAATAAACAAAATAGGTACTTATAATAAATAAAAATTGACTACCATTTGTAATAAATGTTGGTTTGAGGTAATTCATAAGTAATAAATTAAAGCATTTAATTAAAAAAAAATGTATTCATGTCCGAGGGACGCATGGCAATGATTACGGCACTCAAAACATTCGCTACTAGTATTTTAAATAAGAAACGCAATAACAAATATTGCTTTACGATCATGCCTAAAAGAAAAATGAATTATAGATCTCGAATTTAGCTCACGAAGTATATTCACACTTATCCGTGGAATCCCTATTACTGATAATTTACGGTATTCATATGAACATACTAACATCGCCATTATTTCTAATATTAAACGTAGAAACACCTTTTGTTTGATGATAATTCACTAGCAACACTGGCAAGAAATCATGGCTTTTTAATTTTCTTTTTCTACGTTCATGCAAAAAACAAAATTTATGGAACTATATTTATTGTAAAAACTGGTTTTTATTGTACTAGTACAATAAAGTTTTTATTGTACTAGTACAATAATCAGTATTGGAATCATCTGTCATTCTACTACTGTTTTGTGCTCATGACAAACATAAACATAAAATTGTACATTTACTTTTAACATTAATAGTAAAAATAAAGTTTGAGGTAAATTGTTCCTAACATATTATTATTAGTTCCTAACTTTCTCAATCCAATCGACAGTTCTAATCAATTACTAAATATTTTGGTACTAATTTACCCTCTTTATTTTCCTATACTTAATTCCATCTAAATAAAGCATTTTTTGGTTTTTGCATAAACGTAGAAAAAATATTATATTAAATGCATACAAAAAGTGTTTGAGGTACGGCCTCGTTGGACAATTTCACGTTGCATGTAATAAACACTTACTTTTTGCACTTGTTCGATACATAACTATTAATAGTCATCCTCATGAGAAGAACTTGAGTTTCTTTATTTATAGCATACGAAAATGCATGATCAAAAAATTGACAATAAATTAGACGATTCAACTTCTTCAATGCATATTGGCAGGCATCGAGGAACTCTTGCTAAACTTGGTTATGCTAATTTATAGTATTCGAAATTTGCCACAATTTTAGCAAAAAATGGAACAATGAATTTTTTGTGATGCGAAGATGCGAATAATAAATTAGAAACAAATTATGATACATATTGAAGAAGATCAACTGCTATCCAAAAATATGGTACGAAAGATGTACGAAAAAAAATGGCAAATAATTATTTTTTAGAAATCGGCATTAAAGAACCTCAAAATCTTCAGGAAAGAACGAGAAATAATCAGTAAAGTAGTCCATTATTTTCCACTCGAAGAACTATTCAAGTAAGTGCAGTGACAGATTTGACGTTTAGTCAAATGCTATGCAGTAGGTACTTGTGACACATATCGTATCTTAAAAAAAATATTCTTTTTAATTTAATGTTTTCTCGATTTCGAAAAAAAACATAATGTGTACTCTGTGTATTGCCTCGACCAAACAAATAAAATCTATATTCATGATAAAAAGTTTTCCTTTCTTGCCTTGGTACAACGGTAAAACAGCACTGAATTCTATAAAGTACGCATGCGCTGCACAGAGTGTCATGGCCGCCGTATGTTCCACGTACGTGCTTGTCTCTTGTCTTGTCATTTGTCGCACAGTGGCTTTATAAATAAATCATAACCGCGCAAGAACGGAAGGTTGAGGTGCTCCGCGTGCGGAAAAGCGCCCATCTCTGCAAATTTTACAGTGTAGACTGGTTAAAATGTAGCCGCTAACACCATTTTAACCACTGTTGTAATAACTTTCAGAAAAGGACGGTGTACTGGGGACTATACAAAGTCAATCTAAATAAAAGCTTTGAAAAATAATAAGGAGAGTTCGGTATTCCGAATACGTTATTCCGAAAATTTATAAGAACAAAAAATGACATTTTCAACAGAAGCACATCGTAAATGGAGGGTCCACAGGCAATATAAAAGGCGTAAATTTATGTCAAGTATTTTATATGTAAAATGAGTCATGTACAGCCAAAAAGTATTATTGCCAAATGCTTGTGAACAAGCACACTAGCATTATCTAGATTGTCAGGCATACATGAGTGAATTTTCATTGCAAATTCAAGTGAGCAGGTGCGTAAATAATGTGGCCATCACTCCTGCTTTTAGTGTTGCTCTTTATGCCACAGTACTAACAGATTTAAAAAAGTTACACATTTATCGTTCTTCAGGGACTTATATTAACTAGTAAGACCGTCACTATATTTGGTGTGATCTACCGAAACATTATTGATAATGACACTCGCAATACATTATTATAGACAATATTATATTCTGCATTACATGAGCATATATAATTAAGACAGCTACAATATCTACAATCAGGAAAAAATATGCCATTGAAATGTTAGGTACGTAACTTAATTATTATTCAGAGGCCAAAAAATGATAAGATGTATTTAATATGTTAAATTAACTAATAACTTCCACAAATTTAAAAACTTGTAATTTATAGAAATGTAACTTTTAAGGGAAATATTTAATATAAGTTACATATTAGCTTGTAATTCATGTAATTTAAATTTTACATTTTAAAATGTACAACAAAACTGGTCCTGCAATTGATTAAAAAATAATGTTTGTTAATTTTTGTGCACACAGTGAAAACTTTGATATATATATATATATATATATATATATATATATATATATATATATATATATATATATATATATATATATATACATATATAAATTATAACTTGTTTCAGAGAGTTCGCTAGAAAAAAAACGCGCCGATGGCTCTACCGCACGGGTAGTCTGGAAACGAGCTCAAATTACAAAATGCTTGTTTCCGAAAAAATGTGGAAAACAACATAAGAACAAATCAAAACAAAAATATATACATATATATATATATATATATATATATATATATATATATATATATATATATATATATATATATATATATATATATATATATATAGGTAGTCTGGAAACGAGCTCAAATTACAAAATGCTTGTTTCCGAAAAACTGTGGAAAACAACATAAGAACAAATCAAAACAAAAATATATACATATATATATATATATATATATATATATATATATATATATATATATATATGTATATATTTTTGTTTTGATTTGTTCTTCTTATATATATATATATATATATATATATATATATATATATATATATATATATATATATATATATATATATATATATATATATATATATATATATATATATATATATATATATATATGTATATATTTTTGTTTTGATTTGTTCTTATGTTGTTTTCCACATTTTTTCGGAAACAAGCATTTTGTAATTTGAGCTCGTTTCCAGACTACCCGTGCGGTAGAGCCATCGGCGCTTTTTTTTTCTAGCGAACTCTCTGAAACAAGTTATAATTTATTCGGAGTCGCAGATTGTACTCAAGTATTGACAAATATTGTCTGATTAGACTCAACTTGCTGGGGATTTTTTGGGCGGATTTTTTCAGCGAATATTTAAGAGAGCGGCTACCATATAATCTAAAAGATTCATATTTATTTTTTTAAATGCAAAGTAATGCCTTTGCAACTTTTTTCTAATACGTATCATTGTCCTAACATAATCCTAATTGGTATATTTGGAACCTATTTGAGATTTACATATTCTGTCTGCAGACTTTGCCTTTTACATTAAGTACCCGAATCTGCGAAGCGTAGCATATAGAATGTGTCACATTTTATAATGTTTCGCTAGTTATTAATGTTTCATAATGCCGTATCTAATTAGGGTATCCAAAAACATTATCATTCGTTTCACAGAATTACATTATATGAGTTATTTCGTCATTTAATGAAATTGAGCAATTAAGAGTGGGTCTAAATGCTAAACATCCGAAAGAATAGAGAGTATCCATCTGATTACTTCAGGTCCAGACGGTTGATGCAGCAATTTAGCTAGACGGCTATAATGACCACAGTTAATTTAACTAGCACGGGCAGACTGTACTAAAATAACGAAAATAAGAGGAGAACAACCATAACCATAACAATTTAAACAACGAATTTATATGTTCTATTACTCTAGTGCTTAATAAGTGACCTTAAATATCGGTTTCTTTGGCCTGATTATATCTTAGCGATTAGCGTCATATTGAAAAATAAATCTGAAAATGGAAATCACCATTCATACAATTTCCCCCCATAATTAACAGCATTTTATGAGAAGGTATCAAAAGGGTATAACAAATTTGATTTACTTCCTCAGCAGGTATTCTGATTCATTTAGAGATGTGCCTATTACATAAATGCAATGCTACGTGCTCTTCAGTCACGTTCAAGTCTCAATATAGACAAAGATTTCCTGTATAATTATATATTGTAATATGGTACATCAAAAGGGAATCAAAAGATATAATATATCTTAATGTTAATTATTTCAGTAAAATAATAAGGGAGAGCGGGGTTAGTTGACCAATTGTGCATAGTTCCATTAGTGAGTACTTGAGAGCGTTATTTTATTGACTAACTAATGTTTCAAATATTTGCCTAATATTATCTAAGCAACTAATAGTCATTAACTTATTTTTTTACTTACATTGACATGGATTAATGGATTTATTTCAGAAACTAAGATTAATTGGCTTAGATTTATAGTAATTTGTTTGTATCCACGTTTCAATGTTATGACCATGTGGACTTCACAATCTCAAAACCATAAAATTATAAAAAGTGTAACATTCTTTAGGATACTCTTCGTCAAGTCGAGTATTTAATATAAAACCAAGGTATTAAGCGTTTATTTGTTGGATTTATTTTCTGGTATCAGCGAAGAGTATAATAATAATAAACATAAAATAGAAAAAGAAACGATGAAAGGTTATTGACTGACGGACAGAAATGTAACAAAAATAGTGATAAATAATTTGCCAGGCTATTTATTGACTGAATAATGGCAAAATTCGGGAGCCATCTTGGATCCGCCATCTGAGTATTTATTTGGACAGAAATTGTTATCAGCGACCCCAAAATTGCAGAGACATCGATTTTGAGTTTATTCTAATCATAAATGGCCAAAATGCCGCCATATTGGAGACGCCCCTTTGGATATTTATTTTGACAAAAATGCGAGATCTGTGACCCCAAAATTTTCGAGACTTCGATTTTGTGTCGATTCGGACAATAAATAACAAGAATATCTGCCATTCCGGAGCTACCGTCTTGAATATTCAGTTTGATCTGTTAGTTTGACCGTAAAAAACTCCGAGATACCGATTTTGAGTCGCTTCGGATCAAAAAAAGCAATATTCAACCGCTATTTTGAAAACTCATCAGTACTTTGTAGAAACTTTACTCCCCGAATCCCCATCGAAATATGGGATGTCTCAAAATGTAATATAAGAATTAAGAAATTCAGTGGATAATAATATAAAAATAATAATAATAATATAATATCTGTACCCCTCATTCTAAACAAGTGGTTAGCCAAGAAGTCAGAGACTACAAAAGGGGGGCATCATATTATTATTTCGCGGGCCGCATGTGTAAAAACTCTGACGATAAAAAATTATTATATACCATTGCCTCACACAAGCATGCATGAATGCCGAATCTATAGAAGACGACGCGGATTAATTAACGTTGGTAACCTTATGATAATTTTCTTATTCAAATCAAGTCATTAAATTTGTAATATTTATTTTATTACTAATCATATTTAATTTATTACTATATGACATTTAGAGCATTTAGAAACTATTATACGATTCTTTAAGTTTTCACAATCAAAGGTCGTAGTTTCGTCATTCTGGGCCGATTTGTGTTCCTCGTTATCGTATGCGTCCGGGCTTGCTTCCTCTTCTTCCTTGTGCTCGAGGAAGCTACGGGTGCAATTATAATACTATTTGAAAGCAGTGCAAGTTGATATTGTTGAGTAATATTAAGTTTATGTTATGTTCTTCTGACGGATATTTACAGGGAAATTGCATTAAACCCTTGTGTTCATTTCTGGCACTGTTTCGGCATTTCCATTTGACCAAGCTATATTTTTGTTTGGCGGTCTGTTTTATAATTAAGTGAATTTAATTTGATTTGTGCTTAGTCATAATATATAGGTAAATTTTGGTACATGAGTTTATTTAGGCCTACAGGGCACATGTAAGAAAAAGCACGCTAATAGGGTCACCTGGAAACAAGTACACCATAATATTCTCGCTTCTTAAAAATAGCGTTATTCTATAAGGGTGAGAGGGTGGAAGCATTATACTTATCATAGTTTTAAGTGGAGTTTAGTTGCTACTGCTTTAGCGTTAAGCATTGTACTCCAAATTAGATTAAAGTAAAGATTAAAATTTATGTTGTTAACTGGAACACAATTCAATTAATTTCAGGAAAAAAGTATGCCTAGAGACGTTTCTGAAACGACGTGCTAGGAAATGAGGCACACGATTTAAGGGTGGGAACTTTTCAGTTTAGCAATTCTTATATTATCGTTAATATTTCTACAAATTTTGAAAACTGTATGAATTCTGTCCCATATATTAAAATTTTAACTGTTATTTTACTAAACAAAATAATGAAAATACTCAAACAGTCAATGCAAACTCAGCAGCTCTCATAGAAAATCCGCCTGTGATGCAAGAAACTTTTTTTGCAATCAATGATGAAAATTTGAAGTAAACAAATATTTACCTACAAATACAGTGACTAATAATGTAGGTGACATCTACTTCTGTGCCACTTTCACCTGAAGAAGTGAGGCGGATTCCAAAAGTAAGTCCACGGTCAAGCACTAGAAAGGCAAAAATAGGCAAACCGTTATTCTAACGGATACTCCGATAAAAGAAGCACTGGAGCAAGAAAAACAAAAGGCAAAGGAAAGTAAATATCCAGGTAAGAGAAAAACTGACAAATAAAGAAGATGCGGAGCATAAAAAAATTAGGTTTGACAGATAATTCTTCTCCGAATTATCCGAACTACCTACCCAATTCCATCTATGTCTATAGTTATGAAAAACTCGTTATTCTCAGAATCAGATGATGACGCTGACTGTTTGGTACATGAGGAACTCTATAAAAACATCACTAGTGGTGACGATCATTACAACCGTTGAAGCTGGTAGGCCAACGTACCACCGTAAAATATGCCAAAAAATATAATATAGTATTTCAGGCTGTATTTCAGGTATAGTAGTATTTCAGGCAGTATTTCAGGCTAGTATTCACCTATTCTGCACAACATTCTAGATATACCAACAACTTTTTCCCATGCTGGGCTACATAACTTAAAAATCACATACAATGCAGTGTAAGTGTATAACGCTATGGTATTCTCATATTTAACAGTGTATGAAAGGTACATTTATTTTTTAAAAAATTACATATTATTATATGCTATTACATTTTATTGTAGCATATTCGATGAGCATATTCAATAAAATAAACGTAAACACAAGAATAAAAAAGTAATGAAAAATAGTGTTTCTAGAAGAGCTTGAACTCGGATATTTATGTCAAACTTAATTAAAAATATTTGATCTGCGTATTGTGTAATACAGTTAATTTTGAAACATATACCGGTCTTCATCCAACATCCACTTGCCCAAGGCGCTACCGCCTGGACAACTGAAGGACCACCGATGACGGATGGAAAAATTATGAAAATATAGTTGCTTGAAAATTTTCTAACGTAAGATTTATAATTTAGTTACTTGGAGTACCGAACGTAATTTTAGATAAACAAATTAATGAAAATGTATTAAAAAGCTTAACAAGAACCAGAAAAATAACCGGTTTACAAAATATTTACAAAGATGTCTCGGGAGAATAATTTATCCCTATATTATGATATTATTGACCTGTATGTTTTTTAGGGTAAAAATCCTGCACGACAGCCTTTTAGCGACATCAAGCTCGGTATCAAAGAGGGAAGAGATATACCAAAGTGAAACAATACATTTCACGGGAAAGGGAAGATAATTTGCTCTTTAGCAGTATCTCTTACATAAACTCATAGTGGTTGTTTGTTTGATCAAAGATTATGGAATTCTTTGGTAATATAGAGCACATAGTACAGTTAATATGCCTATTGGTACAGTAAAATTAGACAAAAACCCAAACACAAAAAAAGATCTTTCCAGCCCGAAATGTTTCCATTCCCTTCTCATAGTTTATACTAATAAATTACACGACCTGAGCGTCTGGTTTGGGGGAATAATTTGCTCTATAGCAGTATTTCTAGCTCGAAATATTTCCATCCCCTTCTTATATAGTTCGTACTAAAAAACGAACGTGTGGTGTGGGAGGGGAGGAAAGAAGGTGAAATGATGATTTTTCAATTTTTCGTGATTATCTCAAAAACTATGAGGTTTAGCACAAACGTCATTCTATACACAAATTATCTACATTAAATTCTGAAAACAATTTTCATATATAAAATTCTGGTAAAGTGAACGGTTTCCATGATATGGAGCGATAAGGGTTTCTTTGTTTTTATTTCACGAAAACTTTCTTGTGAAAAACATGAAATGATTACAGTATAAATTAGTAACTGAATATATGTGGAATGTATATCTCTATGCATATTATGTATATCTATACATATTACACCCATAGTTTATCATTTGTCATAGGTATGTGACTGTAAATATGTATTAGCCATAGAGCCATAGCCATTAGCCTGTAAAGTTATTAGCCATAGAACACTACCTAGAACACTACTATTATAATTAGGTATTAGCCATAGAGCCATAGCCATTAGCCTGTAAAGTTATTAGCCATAGAACACTACATAGAACACTACTTTGCCCTAATTTACCATAAATTTCTGATTTCCATTCGTTTTTCTATGTCAAGTCATCCCCATAATGTATCCTTATCTCGTTAAAAAAAGACACCCATGAATAGGAAGTTCATGTAAAAAACAAGGAAATATATTAAAAATTCTGTACCTATTGAAAATTTTAAAATAATTAATATAATAATAAAAGTGTTGTGAATCGTTAATTTAATTATCAGTCATCATTAAATAGTTCACTAAGTCTTGTGGGATGAAACAAATCTTCTTGTTCTTCATCCTGTTGAAGATCATTATTCACATCGTCGTTGATGATTACGGTATCTCTATTGAGACATGCAAGTCCTGAGCAATTTATAACATACTTGAGAAATTGAGACCACAACTCGGACACTCACAGTTTTGTATCTTTGTTGAAGCATACGATGAGGGAGACTAAGTTGTCGGGAACAGTAGGATGAGTAGACGGTAGGACGAAGATGATATTCAATCTTTTTCCAACCCCACATCAATGGATCTTTCTGCTTATTGAGCCATTGCTGCACTGTAAGGCAAGTTCTATAAGAGTGTTGTTTAGCAGCCGCTGAAGAGGGGAGAAGTGTAGCCAAGTTGAACATAGAATGCACATGCTGTTTTGAGATCGTCTGCAAATTAACAGTGGTGATGGAGAGTATCCAAATCGTCGGTGTTTTTAGTTACAAACATGAAACGGAAAACATGTTTTCCAGCATCAGTGACAATATTCATGACAATATTCCACCTACACCCTAATATTTTAACTGCCACAGGGACCCTGAGTCCGACACATCAAAGAAATGATACGATACGAGACAGTCACAGTGTGTACGGACATTTTGACACAACCGGTCGTTGCATATTTGTTTTATAAAAACAAAATATATCTTGTGAGAATTCCACTGGATGATACCTACTATTAATTTTTTTAAATATTAAAAAATAATATTAGTGGAGTGGAATAAAGAAGATATAATAAACTTCACACAAATTTTTTCTCTTGCTGCAGAGAATAGTGAAAAAAAATATATGCGGCTGCCGCTTGCTGAGGTCCATTAATTGCAGATATGTGGAAACAACTATTTTGTCAACCTGATGCTCGATGCTTCCACTAAATAAGTCAAACTTGCAACGTCCGCACGACCTAAACCGTATCCCTCCCGTTCGAGAAATTGATACACAGATACGCAGTGAATCTGGGCTGGGCTGAAAAAAACTAACTCGTTGCAGCGTATCATACCAAAATGTAACGATACGCTGATACGATACGTTGATACGATACGTGATTTTACAATAAATGGATACCCGCCTTAACAAAGCACCACGTAAGTATACGAGATTTAACAAAGCATATAGCAGTCATATGACGGTGCAGCGGTTCAAGCCCCGCTTTCCAAACCAGGGATCGTGGTTCGTACTCACATCAAGGACTTTTTTAATAAGGTAGGCAACACAACACATATACACACAACATGGAAGTTGGCTCAGTAAACGCCATCTATCAGGTAGTAGCTGAATTAATTTAGTAGGTAGGTGCTGTGCTTGATAATTGATGGGTTATGATATCGCCGTAATAGATGTTTACACATCAAAAAGGAGAGCTTTTTTAAATACCTCGGATTGGCCGATTTTTGTGTGTTTTGCTGTACTATACATTATGTATCCCATTGTACTTGTAACACAGTAGGCCGACTGACAACATACGAGGAACATATACGTTGGCATTCCTCTTTAAAGGCTGTTTGAATCAAAAATAAAACTGACACAAATATCAATTGCGTTTGTTGAAGAGCTGTTGGCATTCTACGATAATTATAATTTATACAACAAAATTACCCTTGACCCTTCATTAGATTATCATTATTTATGAGTTTCACCAAATCGCCTTTTTATTTTGAGGGAGTCTGTGCAGAAGGGTGTACGTACATTCAAAATTTTATTAAATCCTCGTTTTTTTAAACATCTAGGCAGATAACACGAAATATAATTTGACCAGCGCGTATTACAAAATCGGACAATGCATAAATATTCATAGAACTACTGATAGTCATCGATCATCTGCCAACTTTCAGGTTCATGCGCCTTGCCGAATCTATATCTATATAAAATCTAGAAAAAGTTCTGTTTCATGATCTCTCACAATACGATGTGTGGCATATCTATATATTTGTAAACTGTGTGAATCACAATTCAAGTCCAAGTGGTTGCCTACTTGTTATCCTGAATGATATTATCAGACATCATCCGCTTTCTGGTAATATCATTCAATATAACAGGGAAGCAAGTACTTGGACTTGAATTGCGTTTTACACAGTTTAGAAGGTTACATAGATCCCATACATCGTATTGTGAGAGACCATGAAACAGAACTTTCTGTAGATGACATGGGATGTAAATTCTGACAGATATACAACACGTGGGATGCCTAACGCCTATCGTACATTCATTAGATTTTTTTAGTACCTTGTATAATTAAAAATTATTTCTGACACAATAGGTATAAATTTGCAAAAATAATTCACATGGCTTTATTCGCATGCACGTGGCCCTATACGCCCATTACTTATAATAGTGGAGGTAAGTATAAAGTGAAAGTGAATAAACTGTATATTGGGATACTCTGCTCTGCATTATTGATCGACACAGTGGAGATTTAACTAATACCGGCAGAGAGTGTTACGGAAAAAGTATTTCACCTTATATTGACTGACAAATTGCGTAGAGACCGCAGAATAAAATATGGTACTATGTAGATTTACGTCTGACAAGGGTGAACGCACAGATATTTTCACTATGGGAAGTAATTCGGATACGTTTGAACATGAGGAAATATTTATATTGTACATTTTCCAATTTGCCTGAATACAAGGGCGAAAGAAATTGAAATTGAAAGTATTATGTGCATACGTGGTAATTTTTTAGATATTGAATTCATGGGGAACATAGACTATTATTGTGACCTTAATTAAATATTTATATAAAATATACATACATGTAATATATAATATATTTTTTTTAATAAAATTAATAATTTAATTTAAAAATTAAGCCTTAGCTTGTAATAAGTACCTACCTCAAATGTAGCATACATTACATTAAAGCTGCATTTTGCATAAATTTAGATCTCCAATGTGACATGTCAAGGAAATCTTAGATGGAAATATATCCAATGCGGTTAAGTTGTACATTGGAGTATTTGTATGAAACCTCCAAAATGCATTAATTTATAAATTTACATTGGAGATATCGTAGTTCAGTTAGATTTCACTAAATTAGACGTTAGAGGTATTCTTGATCGAAGTTTAGTAGTGTATAAGTGGAATAATACAATAATAAATAAGTCTAGTAGTGTTTATAAGTATATTTCTTAATGGAAAATATATTACTCTGCTAGCTAAGCCAACTAGGTACAGAATGTTTTCATTAAACGGTGTTATTTAGCTTGATTGGTGTATCTATTTGTTCATTTACGTTTGTTTCAAATTTTGCAACAGCTTTTTGAACTACTTCCCGAGTAGATAGAAACGTAGGTGTATAGTGTATAGTGTTTCGGTGAAACAATTTATTATTTTTTTTATTACAAAAATCAAAATGGCGGATCTAAAATGGCGGATCTAAACCGATTTATAGACCGATTTCTCTCAAACTTGAAACTTTGGGGTGTTTAAGGTCACTCAAGACAATTTTTGTATCAGACTAAGAAAAATCAAAATGGCGGATACAAAATGGCGGATTATCCGGTTTATGAACCGATTTATCTCAACCTTAATAAAAACAAAATGACGGGTTCAAAACGGCGGACCTATGCATATGTCCTATTTGCAAACCGATTTGTATCAAACTTGAAACTTTGCGGCATTTAAAGTCACTGAATACAATTGTTGACTCAAACTTAAAAAATCAATATGGAGAATCCAAAATGGCGGACTATCGAATTTATGAACCGATTTGTCTCAAACTTGTTACTTGGGATTGTTTAAGGTTACTGATTTGGTTACTTCTAGCGAATCCCATACACTGTACTTGGTGACGAGGGTTTGATGATGGAGGCAGGAGGTGGACAGTGGAACTTAAAACAATTAAAAATTACTAAATAAAAATAGGTAAAAAAACTTTTAACCTAAACAGTTTTACTTTAACGCCCCACTTGTTTATTTAAAATAAAACCGTTTAAGTTAACAGTTTTTAAATTTGATAAGGTTAAAGTTTTTACAGATGATTTAAAAGATTTTAAATCATCGGTTTACTAAAAACAACAAAATAATCAGAACACAAACCTGGAGCTTCCTGAGATGCTAACGTTTAGTTTGATACGAAATAAAAACGTGGGGCGCATAAAAACCATATTTCAAATGCCCCACTTTTTTATTTAAAATAAAACAGTTTAAGTTGTTTAAGTTTAGTTTTTAGTTTAGTTTAAGTTTAAGTAATTTAAAATAAAACAACATTAACGTTATATTGACATTTAAATTTGTTTACGATGAATATTTTCGGGATTAATATCTGCAAAAATAAGAAAAATATTTGCAGAATTGAAAAACATTTCCAATTTAGAAAACCAACAACGTTTATCGGATAATTCTAATCCTATTACTCTTACAACAGCTGTATTATTTGATGTCAACAGCATCGGTAACTCATTTTCAGAAAATTTGACACCTAAACCAAATAATCACATACTTTCTGATGCATGGGAAATACTGATGTGGGAGAAAATGGAATAATGCAACAAGAAAAAAGCCAAAAAGAAATATTAGAGGAAGGAAATTACCAATACTTTGATTTTGGTGGTAAGTAAAAAGATTTAGTAAGCAAAAATGTGGTAAATAAAAATTTTATATAAAAGTTCAGGAATCTGCTGTGGAAATCACGTAAGCGGAACATAATGTTAAAATTTTAGAAGAACTTAGTATTTAGGAAGATAAGTACCGGGTGCAATATAAACCAAGGAAGTTTATATGAAACCAATAAAGACTATAATCATATAAGTACCAGTAATGGAAATATTATTTGTGACCAGCATGATATAAACACAAAACAGGATACAGAAAATGATTCTCATTTTGTCACTGAAAAAGAAGAAGAAGAAAAAGCCACATGAAACTTGAAAAGATGTCAGTATCTACAAAACGAGAACTAACTAAATTTAGAAGAATTAAAGGAAAGTCTTATATAGGGCATCAAAGAACTCAAGATAATGGTGTCACAAAATGTTACTAGAGAAGCCAAAAAACTAAAAGAAAGGTGACCTACATATAACAAAAACTATAGAAAAAATTACAAATAAATAATTTTTATGTTTTCGTATTACTGAAGATGAGAGGGAAAATATATTTCGGAAATTCTGGAAATTAGGATCTTGGAAAGAAAAAAATATTTGTTAATAACTATGTTATTACCAGGCTAGTACGCAGACGAAGAAAGAAAAGAAACACAATAATACTTCCAAAGAAGACTTTAGGGCATGATTATTTCCTCTAACTCAAAAGGCGAACATTTAAAAGCTTGCCAAAAACTATTCATAAATACGTTAAATTTATTTTTAAGGGGAAGATTGTCTTAAAAGATGAGTGAAGGAAGGAACAATAGAGACAGATACATCCGATACTTCTAAGGAACCTGATAGTAGTACAGGTTCTGCAAAGAAAACGTTAGTAGGCGGAACATAGAACGGAACATAGGCGGATTGTTTCTGATAGTGTTAGTGATCTCGGCAGGTTTTGCTTAAATATCATGCCATCTCTGTTACTCTATTACTAATTCGTGGTATCTCTACTATGCCAGTAGGCTCATGTGGCTGAAATATATTTGCCAAGTGATCAGCAAATATTTGTGCATTTTCTTGAATTTTTTTTCTTTATCTTTTTCTTGAATTTTCTCATCTTTTTGAATAGGAATTCTTTGGCCTAGAATCTAGTTGCCTTCCAGAAGAAGTAGTCGGTGCTTTCCTCAACCGAAAACTCCTTAAGGAAATTTTCAAAATGTTCATTCTTGATGGCTTTAATTTCATTTTTGTACGGTTCGCACAGAGTTTGTTGCCATTTTTATGGGCTTTCCTTTATCCTTCGTTAACGAAGTCTCGAATTTATTGTATAGTTACAGATATAGTTGAAATCTGGTGTAGGTATTGTTCCACGCAGATTGCTGGAAGTCAACCATCAACCAGTCAACCAAGCTATTCAACTTCATGGTCTAACTGTTCTTTCTTTTTCGAGGGTACGTTTATCTCAATTCTCTGTACAAGCTCTGGTCGAAATCCGTCCCAATCAGTTTTCCCGTTAGTGAGTTATGTGCGTTGCTGTTAGGTTATTACATGTTCACTCAATGAGAGTAGAATTGCTGAACAAGCTCAAAGCATTCTTCAATGTATGTTAACATAAGGGGATGCAATATTGCGCAACACAAAAAAGTCGACTAAGCTTGGCGTTTTTTTGGTCTGTATAGGCTTGGCGGTTGATTGGAAGTGACAAAACATTGCCTTTGCAGCAGTGCCATGGCGTAGTTTTCTTCCTATCGCCGTTATTTTAGCAGAACACAAATAGGTGTGTTTAGCATTGAGAAAATTTATTTTTCTTCGTAAATACAACTTAATACCATTATTTTTTTCTAATACGTATCTACGGTATATTCGTAAATTCTAACTAAAACTAATTCCTCCTAACTAACGTTATCCTAATACTTAACTAATACAAAGTTAGATATATAGATCTGCGTTACAAAAAGCAAGCATGTAGTAACTCTGCATAACATATTCCCCTTGTTTGCTTCCAGAACAGCCAATGTAATTCCATTAATTTGCATAGTTGTAACGTGCTTATAAACGATTCACGTAACAAAATAAAACACCCATTTTACGTATGTCGGGTCGGAGTTTAAATAATCTCCTAGGAACAGGAAGCGGTATCCGTATAAGTGTATTCGAACTTCATGTTGCCTGCCACTAAACTTAAATGAAAACATATAGTGGGCAGAGTGGAATGAGCTTTTGACCTATTCATTGGAGGTCACAAAGGTACTACGACGAGCAATGTGTATCCTGCTAACGTATGGCAATATAACTAGATTGCTCCGTAAAGTTTATTTTATCAACAACGTTTTCGTGCTCAACCTTCCTGGAGTAGGAAGCTTAACTTTATGAAAACCATCTTCTTGTTATGGCAACAAATATGCAGATTGGATTATGCGATCAACAAAGCCACATGTTTGGGTTATTTTTTTAAATTATTATATTATTTTTCATCGTACGTTCTATTGAGGTTCTAATTAATGTTTATACTCTGCTTCATTAAAAAATTACGCAAAAATCATCATATTTAATTGGTATTTTTTTAGGGTTTTTAAGAGGCTGTGTGCACAAAACTACATCGGAGTAGTAAAAAGAAAAACAGAAGTTTAGACAGAGATGAGCGTAATCCAATCGTAGGCCAATCAATCTACACAAGACCTTACAAAATTTGTTCACAGGATAGATAACAAAAATATAGTCATGTAAATAAAAAATGAACAAAAAAAAGGTTTTTCGCTAATAAAAAACAAAAGTGAGCTGGATTGGAAAAAGGTTAAATGAGACGGTTGTATGTATCAAATTATCTTTTGATTCATGTATAATAAGTTAGTGTATAATAAACCATAGAGAAAAATGGAAAAAAATAAAAAATTCGACGCTTTCGAAAATACGCATTATTACAATGCGTATTGATTCATGCGGATGATTCATTTAGAGATACTTTTTTGAGTGGCGATTTTATGACAGATCAAGCGTGAGGCGTGTCAAACTAGCGCGGTATTTTCTGACAGTTCATCATGGAAAGACTTGCACGACACAGCGTCTATAAATTAATCAGCTGTATGATGAAAAATCAGTGTTCTAGGAGGAATGTGTTTTATGCGCTTGAGCAACTTATGGTCCACATAATCGGCCTACCGAACGCACAATTCGCTATACCATCGAAAAATTGGAAACCCAATTTTAATTATTAGCTAATACGCGACCAAATAGACTACATCCACCACTCCACATCCAGCGCGTAGTGAAGAAAATATAGAGGTAGTAGCTGAGAGTGTATGTGATGACCGTAGTGAATCGCTTCGGCGCCGTTCTCAATAACTTGGATAACATCGATCCATATTTCTTCACAAATAAGGCCGACCGGAACGTACCTGTGAGTGCAGCCCGTTAATGCGTCATGATAGTGGACTATTTGCTGCCTGAAATTAAAGCCCATTAGCTAGACGACACTTGGTTCCAAACAAGACGGCGCTCCTTGCCATACAGCCCGTGAAACCATGTCTTTATTAAGAGACAATTCGGTAAACAGTTAATTTCACGCCTAGGACCGGCGAATTGGCCATCTAGATCATATGATATCACACCTTTAGACTTGTTCCTTGGGGCTATGTAGAGTCCAAAGTCTAAATCGATAAGCCGGCTACGAATAAGAAATTGGAAGCCAACATTACGCGCGTCATTGGCCCAATACCACTCGAAATGAAATACTTGAAATAAATATTCTTTAAAAAATCAATGTAAATATGTAATGGTTCTTTGGAATTATAATAAAGCTTACTCGATAAAATTATTTTTTTTACCTTTACTACCTCTAAATGAATAACCCGTTATAATCGTATAAATCGCTAATAAAGCAACAACCATTCAGTAAGGTTCTGTAACACTGTGGACACATCAATAACCACAGAAAAGAGATCTTTAGGCCTGCAAAACGCCCACTACCTCCTTAAGGCGCTGTTATATTGCCTCTATGTAGAGGTCCCCACTGATGACAGTATTAAGTTCACTGAAACTGAACGCCTCCCGAACAAAAACTATGTTGGGATAATAAATAGATAAAATAAAGTATAGACGAAAACAGAGGATATCAAGGTTGAGAAGGCTACTCTCTAGATTCACAGTTAGGATAACATATGTTCGATCATCAGCAATCTTCTGAAAAACCTATAGTATAAGTATAAAACGTGGAAACGCATAGAAGAAATTGTTTTCCAACATAGAGTAAATAGGTCTATTTAGGCAGAATAAGAATATTGGATCAATAAGACAAATATATCTCACATGTCAAACTGCAGAGACTAGCAAATAAGTCAATCTCTGGAGAATCCGAAACCGACAGTGTGCCTACGAAGGCTTTAGAAGTAGGGAGATACTCCGTTTTATAAGGATTTTTTTGACTCCGTATCTACGAGGACATGTTACGTCATTTAGTTTTGGATGTTGTATTGAAAAATCAGTTACCATTGATTTCAACTTGGCAACAAACTGCTCTATATCCCGCTCATATGTGAGCATATGTGAAAATGATTCTAGCAAAAAAAAATTAATAGGAGAAACCGTATGAAAAATATTTTATTTCCACCACCATTAATCATCTTTCATCCAAGAGCGAACTTCAAATCTAACACACTAGTAAATATTTAGGAGAGGATGTGGAAGGGGTTTATGATAGTACAGACAGGCATTTTGATTTGTCTTTAAATTAGTGTGACATCTAGATCATAGTAGCACTACAAAGTTGATTATAATAATATTTACCTAGATAATAGTAGCGTTATTGTACTAAAAGAAATAAAAACATATGACTTAAAAGATTGTAAAATATTTTTTACATAATATGTTTCAAGGCACACCATTGCTTGAAAATATCAAGCCGTGACAGACCTTTAGCCGAGAATAGAACGTCATCGGCTTTCTAATATCTAGGAATTTTTACACAAAAAAAATGTCCTACGGGCTATACACATTTTTATATATCTGCAAGATTTTATTATATTTGGCACACATTTCAAAATTGAAAACAGAGTAGGCCCATTCGTTGTTGATATATTTATTGTGCCCATTATTGTTGGCACAATAAATATATCATATTAGTCAAGTCCAGTCGTAACCACCTGAGAGAAAAACAATGTTTTTAGTTAGACTATCAAAAGAACTGAACATTAGTAAAACACGAGTTTATAAAATAACTTTATTAATTACTTACCTATACGTATTTTGGCTAATAATTTCGAATTCAATTTAATGCAATTCTATTTACTTAATTTTATTTAATATTATATTGTACAACAATACCTTCCCTCAGTTCCCGCGCATGCTTCAACGTACGTGTATCCATGAGACGTATATATCTACCTGCGTTTCCAGTTAGTTGCATCCTATTCAAAATAATGTGCATAAACTTAGAAAATTAGCATACAGAAAATTTATTCACAATTGTGTGAATACAAAATCCGTGGAACGGGATCTTGAACAATGCCAACGCAAATTAGAACTCGCGCCAGCTCCAACAAGACCCTCCTTCTTTGGCATATCCCTAAGTTCTGTTCCGCTGTGACATAGATTTGTCTTTACTCAAAGCAGTCAAATTACAAATAATATGTATGCATTACTTCACTTATCTAGACGAACCGAATTTATAAATAATACATTACATTCGGTACATTTCTCGCCTATAAAATACACTTAACTTAAGGACACAATTATTTGTCAGAGGCATGCTTGCATACCTTGGTCAAATTCTTGTTTATTTTCTGTATTTGCATAGGGCATGGATTTTCAAGCACAATATTGACATTTTTTACAAATATATTGGACGTGCGAAGCATGAACTCTTCGGGTTTGGTTAAAATATTTAAATTAATACATTTTCGTCATCAACAAGAATCTTCTAATTTCTTTGCTATCTTTATATATTTTTTTGGAGGGTTTATCTTGGGATAGTAGCAATAAAACGACTGATTCGGTTACTTGACGTTTCGGTCCCTTTCATTATTATTCTAATTTTGGTTATGTTAATATTATGTAGATGTATATTTATAGTAAGTAGGTATGTATGTACGTATATAAGTTTATATATAGAGAGAATGTTTTTTGTTAATTTATTTAATACTTTTATATTAACATATTGTAGATTGTAGAAAGATGTTTTGTATCTTTCTTGTTATTACATGCACTAGGATTTTTTTGAATATAAATTGATTCCATAATTAGGCGTGTTTTATAATTTTGTTCTTTATTAATAACTTTAGTATTTTCGTAGTTAAATTGATGACCTGTTTCATTAGAATGTTTTTTTAGAGCTGTAATATCAGCTGAATATTTGTGACCCATTAAACGTTCTGTTTAAAAGGCTGTTCTTCCCTATGATACTAATCGAACAGTCTAGTAACCTTAAAAATTAATTAAAACTGTCATTTTTGCCTGTGTCAAATATGTCACAAAATAAAATACTCTTTTGAAAAAGGCCCAAGAAAGGGACCGAAACGTCAAGTAACCTAATCAGTCGTTTTATTGCTACTATCCCAAGATAAACCCTCCAAAAAAAAAGAATATATATATATATATATATATATATATATATATATATATATATATATATATATATATATATATATATATATATATATATATATATATATATATATATATATATATATATATATATATACATATAAATATACCTCAAAATATACAGAATAAGACTAATTCACCGGTATCCTAAATCGCTTCGTTTGGCGGCTAGATGGCATCAAAGTTTCTAAAATAAAATTTAATTTTGTAATTAACTGGAATAGCGATTTTGATTATTTTTGGGGTGTGGACTTTTGACCTCCATTGACACATTTTGGTGATATACCGAGTGTTTTTTAAAAGTTATAACTCCTAGAAAATTGATGTAGGTCTATAATATCCGTTCATAACTTTTTTCCTTTGGTGCAATAATGGCAACTATTTTTTATTTGATAGGTGGTACCATTTAAAAGTTTTTAGGTCTCCCCGTCACAATGTAAAAATCGCGACCGTCAAGTCCTAATTCATCAATGAATTAAGCATTTTTGCGTTGTTGTAGGTACACTCATTGTAGGCAATTTGTAAATCACAAACAAGAGTAGTGGGTAAAATTCAAATTTAAAGACATGTAAACAATAAAAGGTATGCAAACCTTTTATTGTTTACATGTTTTTAAATTTGAATTTTGTGAGAACAACTTTGAATAGATTGCCAAGACAAGTGGTACTGAGGTGGAGTCTACAACCTTTTCCAAATGTCTGTATGGTGTAATATCTGTTCAAAGATGAGTTTTGGCTTTTTGCTTTTTGCTATCTGGGCAATTTGAAAAGTAGCCGAAAGTGGTGGTAGGGGAGACATCTTGCGGAAAGTTAACAAAATAAAAATAACTCAATAACAGCTAAGGTCAGTAACATTAATGATTTTAAATACATAGTGAAATACCTTCACATAAATAATCACATTTTCGATTAATTAAAATAAAGACACTTTGCCGAACATTTTATTTAGACGAAATAATATTTTCAGGTTTCTTTTAGGGATATTTATTTTATGGGATACTTCCTTTTTGGCCTACCTATATTTGGGTTTTCGCTGCCCTTGACGTTACTTCGCACTTGACCTCTCCGACGCTACTTCGTACTTGGTTTCATTATGTACCAGGACGTGCTTGTCTAATACATATATTTTGGTATTCTGTTGGGAACGATATAACGTCTAACCCAGGTAGCTGAGAGCATTGATTGAATTGATAGTTATCAGCTCGCTATCATCAACTTGGAGATATTCATCACGAGACATTCTGGAGGAGTGTGGAACTGTGCATCAGACCACCTCGTAAACTATCCTGCTTGGCAGTAAAACTAACGCAGTTTCCTTCATCTGAGGTACTGGTCACCTCAGCACTATTTTAGTGTGCCACCAATCGTTTAATCCTTGTTTAGATTTATAGAGCGTACCTAACTATCACCGACAGGTGGTGAATTTGTTTCAAGCAATTTATTGTAAGCTCAAGCAGCTGCTTATGTACTGATGAATATAAGTCAGTCGAGTCATCTTAATACTTACTTATCACAGCATAGTTGTGCTAAGTGCACGGAGAGAGTAGGTAATGCTCTACCCTGGTGTATTTATATACTTATTGTTTTTGATAAGCCGTACGCACTTCCATTTGTCACTAGTTTATCATTTTACCATTTTTTTTGTAGTTTATTGATCCTTTTATAGAGTAAATTGTTAATATATGTTTATTGCATTGTCACCTTTTTGTATTTACATATTATACTCATTTTCTAAGTAATTTTTGTGTGTTTGTTCTGTCATCTAACCTCCCCTCCCTTATCAAACTCGCTTTGGATGGCGCCCAACCCATAGTTTGTACCAAGCGTCATTTTTACAACAATCAGATAAATACTAATCTAACAAAACCACCACCCATGACCTGGCCTCCAAAAAACAGAGCTAGCGGTTAATATATATATATATATATATATATATATATATATATATATATATATATATATATATATATATATATATATATATATATATATATATATATATATAATATATATATATATATATATATATATATATATATATATATATATATATATATATATATATATATATATATATATATATATATATATATATATAAATATATATATATATATATATATATATATATATATATATATATATATATATATATATATATATATATATATATATATATATATATATATATATATATATATATATATATATATATATATATATATATATATATATATATATATCTATATATATATATATATATATATATATATATATATATATATATATATATATATATATATATATATATATATATATATATATATATATATATATATCTATATATATATATATATATATATATATATATATATATATATATATATATATATATATATATATATATATATATATATATATTAGCTTTGAAATTATTTGCTATTCATATTTATTTTGTGAAAAATAATCTTGGGTTTGTAGCATTTCATTACATAGAAATAAGCAAATAGACGAATAAGAAGGAAAACACACTTACCAGTGCTATATCTGGACACACATACGGAAATGAACCACTATACACACGAAAACGAACCACTTAGAAGTTGTACAAGTTCTTTCACCTTTCTTGAGGACCTTCAGAGCAGTATACGATTTATTTCATTGATCATTTATACTTGAATTTAAAATATTAATACTCCAACACTTGCAGTGACGTTTTATGACATTAGTTTTTGACGGAACTCAAATTCTTAGAATACACAAACCTAGTCTACAATTTATATTTGTTCTATTTGAACATATTATATATAAAAGCATTAGGCATACAGTTATCCAGAAGATGTTAAACTTTAAAATGCATAAAATCTTGTTGAACCTATTGAAAAACAACTACTTTTTCCAACTATATGCGGAAAAATATTGAATTATATATACAATAGAGTTCTGAAGCATTCAAAGAGGGAGTGATACAGAAATTGCTTGCTTAGTCAAAACTAAAATCATTTGTTGGTTGTATGTATTAATTGTTTCTTCGAAAATTCTCGAAAAAAATCCAATTTTCACCCTGGATATATTTATTAGCTTTGAAATTCTTTGCTATTCATATTTATTTTGTGAAAAGTAATCTTGGGTTTGTAGCATTTCATTACATAGAAATAAGCAAATAGACGAATAAGAAGAAAACACACTTACCAGTGCTATATCTGGACACACATACGGAAATGAACCACTATACACACGAAAACGAACCACTTAGAAGTTGTACAAGTTCTTTCACCTTTCTTGAGGATCTTCAGAGTCATAAAACGTCACTGCAAGTGTTGGAGTATTAATATTTTAAATTCAAGTATAAATGATCAATGAAATAAATCGTATACTGCTCTGAAGATCCTCAAGAAAGGTGAAAGAACTTGTACAACTTCTAAGTGGTTCGTTTTCGTGTGTATAGTGGTTCATTTCCGTATGTGTGTCCAGATATAGCACTGGTAAGTGTGTTTTCCTTCTTATTCGTCTATTTGCTTATTTCTATGTAATGAAATGCTACAAACCCAAGATTACTTTTCACAAAATAAATATGAATAGCAAATAATTTCAAAGCTAATAAATATATCCAGGGTGAAAATTGGATTTTTTTCGAGAATTTTCGAAGAAACAATTAATACATACAACCAACAAATGATTTTAGTTTTGACTAAGCAAGCAATTTCTGTATCACTCCCTCTTTGAATGCTTCAGAACTCTATTGTATATATAATTCAATATTTTCCCGCATATAGTTGGAAAAAGTAGTTGTTTTTCAATAGGTTCAACAAGATTTTATGCATTTTAAAGTTTAACATCTTCTGGATAACTGTATGCCTAATGCTTTTATATATAATATGTTCAAATAGAACAAATATAAATTGTAGACTAGGTTTGTGTATTCTAAGAATTTGAGTTCCGTCAAAAACTAATGTCATAAAACGTCACTGCAAGTGTTGGAGTATTAATATTTTAAATTCAAGTATAAATGATCAATGAAATAAATCGTATACTGCTCTGAAGATCCTCAAGAAAGGTGAAAGAACTTGTACAACTTCTAAGTGGTTCGTTTTCGTGTGTATAGTGGTTCATTTCCGTATGTGTGTCCAGATATAGCACTGGTAAGTGTGTTTTCCTTCTTATTCGTCTATTTGCTTATTTCTATGTAATGAAATGCTACAAACCCAAGATTACTTTTCACAATATATATATATATATATATATATATATATATATATATATATATATATATATATATATATATATATATATATATATATATATATATATATATATATGACTATTAGGTACTATTAGTGCCTCTCTATGTTCTACAGTGATAGCCCACCTCTCTGGAGTGCAAATTTCTAACGATTTTTGCCACAGGTACAATACTACTTTATCAGCGTCATATCTTCTTGGTCCATATATTTACCGTAAAATATCTTTTCCTGTGCCCATATCATTTCAATGGCACTAAACTGACAATGGTATGGTGGCAGTCTAAGAATATCATGACCACGTTCCCTTAAATATTCATCGTCGACATATCGTTCGGTTTGAGTATGTTCTCTGGCTATTGCTAATAGTTCTACCTTAAACAGATTAGTATTCACAGGAACATTTTTATCTTGAAACCGCTGGACGAGTGCTACCTTCGTCCAAGATGCTTTT